>MU377055.1:0-89485 GCA_022495195.1 Xylaria digitata
TTTTCGCGGAGTTATTAAAAAGTGGTGTAAGTACTTTTGCATAGAAAATTAGCTTACAAGGTACTCCAAAAAAAGTGCGAAACTTGCTTGTGTGCGAAACTAGCTTGTGTTATAGGTTATACATAAAAAATAAAGTTATTTTTATTAAAAGCTTTAAAAAAGTTAATATTTAAGTTTAAAAACTAAAAAAACTAAAAGTTTATTAATTTTATAATATAACTTATTGCTTAAATATAGCTATTAATTTAATATTTTTATATATATTTAATAAGTTAAAATATTAATAAAATAACAAGCTATTTATTAACCTTTTTTAACAAAAAAAACAGCTTAATATTTTGCTGTTTATAAAACTAACTTAATTAGTTTATAATAAAATATTTTTTTTTATTATTTAAAAAAACTACTTTTATAAAAGGATTTATTTTAATAACATTTTAAAATAAAATATTTAAAACTTAAAGCATTTTAACATTTAGTAGCTTTATTTTAAAAAATAAAAATGCGCCAAACTTTTAATAGTAATAACAAAATTAAAATTGCTTAATATAACGCGTATAATATGTTCAAAATTAAGCGCTAAATTAATAAATTATTTAAAAAAAAGCTAATAACAGCTAAAACACGCTTAGCTATTAATTTTTATAACTTTAAAAATCTTAAAAAAAACAAAAGTATAAAATAGTATATAATACTTATAACAAACTGCTTTTTTAGCTTTATTTTTAATTACTATTTATATTATTAAATATATTTATTAATTAAAATTATACTTAATTATTTAATTAAACACTTAAAAAATTATTATAAAACTAAAATATTAACTATTAAATGTAATAATAAAATAACTATAAATATAAACAGCACTTTAAAACTTGCTTAGCATTTTTAAACTATTAAAAAAATTACTTTTAAAATATTTTTTTTTAATATTTAAGCACTAAATAAAAGCGCTAAAAAATTAAAAAGTATTATTAAAAATAAAGTAAGATTTATAAAAAATAAATTAAAGCTATTAACCTATTTATAAATAAAAATTGTTAAAGCTGCTATTTACTTATATAACTAAACGTTTAAATATTTATATAATTAAAAAACTCTATATAAAAAGTTTTACAACTATTTTTAAATATAAAACAGCATTATAAAAAAAAGCAAAATATTTATATTATTTTATTTTAAAGTTTATAAATGCAAAGCTTTTGCAATAATATTAAACGTATAACAAAAAATAAATAAACAAGAAAAACTTAATTTAAAAGCTTAAATTAGCTATTTTTTTTTAAATATTAATTATTTATTACCTATTAAATTTAGCTATTAAAAACTAATAAAATTATTATAATTAAAAACGTTATGTTTAATAAAAATACTATTTTTTTTAAAAAATAATAAATTTTTAAAAAATAACCTTTTAAAAACTATTAACAAAAAGTTTAAAGCTTTAGTTGCTAAAATTATTTATTAAATTTATTTAAAAACTATTTAGCAGCTTTTTACTAATTTTTATAAAAATTAAAAAGTATATATACTAATTAATCTAGCTAAAAAAGCAAAAGCTAAAAACAATATTAATAAAAATAAAAATTTAAAATTAAATTTGCTTATAAAAACTAATTACTTGTACATTAAAATAATTTTTGCTTTATATTTTACTTTTTTTTTAAATTTTTTAACTATTATGTTTTTTTTAGCGCTACAATTAAAAAAGCTAGCTAAAAAAAAATTTTAATAAAATTACTAAATTGTTTAATTTAACTTTAAAGTTTAAAAAAAGTTATTATATAACTTTTTTTAAAGTTATAGCACATAAAAGTTGCTAAAAAGCTACGTTTAATATAAAACGCTTAACAACTACAAAATTATAATACAGCATGCTAATAAGCAAAGCTAATAAAGCTAGATTTTTAAAAAGATTTTTAAACTATTTTAATAGCAAACTAAAATCTTGCTAAAACAAAAAGCTTATATTTTTTATATTGCTAAAAAATATTTTACAAAAAGATTTTTAAGCTTTTAAATTTAGCTTATAAAATGCTGCAGCTTTTTTAACGTTAAACGTACTTAAATCTAGCTTATAAAATGCGTTAGCTTTTTTAGCGTTAAACGTTTTAAAATCCAGTTTACAAAATGCTTTAGCTTTTTTAATATTAAATTTAACAAAGCTTTTTTAAACTAAGTTTAAAATCTATTGCTAAAACTTTTATTACTTTTAAAATAACATAAAGCTTTAAATATTTATTTTATAAAAAAGCATTTTAAACAAGCTAAAAAGTTATATTTTTAAAGCTATAAAAACATAAATATATAAAAAAAAGTTAATATATATATTACTTATAAAAAGCTAACTTTAAACTATATATAAATATATGTTTACAAGTTTAACAAGTATAATTATTATTAAAAATATAAAGCTAGGCTTATTATATAAAAAAACTAATAGCTTATTAACAAAAAAAAAAATATTTACGCATTTACTTTAATAAAACAATTTTTCGAACTTTAATAACTATTATAGCTAAATTTAATTTTAAATTAAAACAGTATAATATAGTAAACATATTTATAAACGTTAAACTTAATAAAAAAATTTATATATATATGCTTTTAAAATATTACAAACTACAAATTTTATTTTAATTACTTTAAGCGCTATATAGCTTTAAAAAATCTTTGTTATTATAATAACGCAAGCTTATTTAATTTTTAAAATTTATAAATTATAAAGCCGTTTTTTACAAGCTATACTATTACTTTAAACAACATGTTTTAATTTTTATTTATATAAATAATATAATTTTAGTTTATAAAAAGCATAAAAAAATAATTGTTTAACATATTATTTTTAAACTAAAGCGTTGTTATTAAATAATTCATAAAAACAACCTTTTTTAGTTTTTTAATATAAAAGTAATTAAAAACTATAACAAAAGCTTAATTTAGCTATTTTAATTTTTATATATTAAAAAAATTGTTAAGCTTAAAAACAAAAATGCTTTACATAAAATATATATATTTATAAAAACAAAAAAGTTAAGCTTTTATAATTAAATAGCTATTAAGCAAAAAATTTATAGCTATTAAAAAAAAATAGGCTTAATTATATATAAAGCAATAATTACTTAGCTAAATATTGCTTTTAAAGCTTTATAGCTATTTTGTTTTAACTTAAATTTTAAGCTAAACTATTATAGTTTTACTAATCGCTTATTTAATTATTTTAAAACTATTTAATATTATGCTTTTTAATTTAAAAATAGAAATAACTTTGTAATTATTAGCAATTTTTTGTTTGCAAATAACATTATTAACTATAAAAGCTTACAAGCTTATATAATAAAGCTTTTTAAAAATGTTATTAAATAAAAAGCTAATAAATAAAATATTATAATTATATTAACTATTAAAGCTAAATTATTTGCGTTAACTTAAGCAGCTAAAAAATCTATATTTATTAGCTAATTAATTAAAAAACTAAAAATTACTTTAAATAATAAGCAAATTTAGATTTAATATAATAATTAGCAAACTATTAATTTAATAACTAAAGACATTATTATGTTATATATAAAGCTATGCTATATTAATATTTATAATTATTAGCTACGTTAAAAAGTTATTAATAAAATTTTTAAAGTTAAATATATTTTTATAAACAACATAATTGTTAATAGCTTAACTAAAGCCTTTTTTAAAAAAAAAATAAAACACTTTTTTAAAGCAGCTTAACTTTATAAATATTAAAAACATTTAAAAACAGCAAAAACTATAAAAAATACCTAAAAAAAAATAAAAAATGTTAAAAGATTTACTAAAAAAAAGAAAGTTTAACTTATAAATAACTAAATAATTAAAAAAAGTATTTTAGTTTTATAAAGTTGTAAAAAATTATTTCTTAAAAAGTGCTTTTTAAAAAAGTATGTATTAAATATAAAAAATATAATCTTATTTGGTATATTAACTAAAAAAGTATTTAATAACAAACTTATGTTAAAATAATAAAAGCCTTTATATAATTTTGTTTATAAACGCGGTTATTACTATATAACGCTTATAACAACATATAAAATAAATACAATATATTTAACCTAATTGCATACTGTTGCTTATATTTAACAACATGTGCTTATGTGTAACAGTATTTTAACTTTATATGCTAACATTATAATGTTTAAAACGTTTTTTATTTTTTTTTTTAAATTTATTTAAAGCATTTCCTAATTAACTTAGTTACTTAATTAAATGGGCCACCTTTAAAACCCATATAAAAATCATTACTTAATTTTTTAATAACTTTACAAATATTATAGCTATTAAAGTGCAATTTAAAATTCTAAACTAATAACTTAATAAAGAATTTAAAAATATTTTTGTTTATTTTATTACTATTTTATTTATAGCTCTATAAAAAACTACATTAAAATTTAGCATGGTTTTTAGTAAAGTTTACTAAGGGTAGTGTGGTATTGAGTAAAATAGGTGATAAGGATAAAATGGTAGACTGGCATAGTCAATGGCTTCGCCATTGACTATAGCCAGTCAGCCATCTATCCGAGCCACCTGTGGCTGTATTGGTTGTGGCTGGGGGGCTCTGCTTCGCAGAGCCCCCTAGCTATCTATGTCAGTTTTTTATATAGCTATTAATAAAATAGTAATAAAATAAACAAAAATATTTTTAAATTCTTTATTAAGTTATTAGTTTAGAATTTTAAATTGCATTTTAATAGCTATAATATTTGTAAAGTTAACGTTATATACAAGTATATGTTGCATTATAAACACATGTTACACTTTTTATTAACTTTTTATTTTTTAATTTTATTTATATATTTTTTTATAACTACGCAATAGCTTAAAAATTTAAAAAAACTAATTTGCAGCTAGCAATTTAAGCTAAAAAACATAATTTTAAATTATTTTTTTATAAGCTTGTTTATATATATAACGTTTATAACTAACGCATCCCCCAATTGACTTGGCCACCCAATTGAATGGGCCACCCTTAGAACCCATACAAAAATCGTCTATGCTTTATTACGTGACTATTTAATAACTTTACGAGTTTTACTCCTATAATAAAATAAATTATATGGTTAGATTCGTAATTACAAAAGGAATTCAATGATATATTTCTTTTATTTATAGCTATTTTATTTATTAAGTTATTAAGCAATACGCTAAAATAAGCGCTAAAATAATCTTTGCTTAGCGTTATATTAGCGTATTGCTTAATAACTCGCTTAATAAATTAACTATAAAATAAACAAAAATATTATTGAATTCCTTTTTTAGTTACAAGTTTAACGGTATAAATTATTTTATTATACGATTAGAATTGGTAAAGTTATTATATTGTCGAATTATATACGTTTTTATATATAAAATAATCTTTTAAATCTTTTCTATTTTTTAAAACTGTTATAATATAAATATAATGAAAAGACTTGTATATTTGGATTCCTTATTTAATTACGAATCTAATATTTTTTTCTTTATATTTTTATGATTTTTATTAGTAAAGTTATTTAAAGGTTTATATATAATGTTATGTAATAGTACGTAGCAGGGGGGTGGCCCATTCAATGGGGTAGCCAAGTTAATTAAGGGATGCGTTATATAAAAAAACTATTATATTATTAATTATAATTAACCCATAACACAAGCTAGTTTTGCACACAAGCAAGTTTCGCACTCTTTTTAGAGTACCCTGTAAGCCAATTTTTTATACAAAAGTACTTACTCCAGTTTTTAATAACTTTGCGAAAAAAGGTTGTACAATAAAATAATTAGTACTATTAGATTCGTAATGAAATAACGAATCTAATAGTATTTTCTTTTATTTTGTATCTATTTTATTTAGGCGTATAGCTTTAAAAAACAAATTTGCAAAGATTATTTTAGCGTGGTTTTTAATAACGCCTTAAATAAAATAGTTAGAAAATAAAAAAAAATACTATTAGATTCGTTATTTCATTTCGAATCTAATAGTACCAATTATTTTATTGTACAACCTTTTTTTCGCAAAGTTATTAAAAACTGGAGTAAGTACTTTTGTATAAAAAATTGGTGGTAAAGGGAACCAAGGGTAGTAAGGCAATGTAGATGTATATTGATGATGATGAAAGAAGGTTTTCTATTTTAATTGCCCTCCGGCAATTGAGATAGGTATACCTTTTGTAGGACCCACCTACTGCAGGTAGACTTTCTATATGCCTGCATTAAGTGCTAGGGCACAGAAAAGGTTGCAGTTGCTTTCGACTGCCTTTTATTTAATTACTTGTACATAGTTAAAGTTAAATTTATTAATCTTTTTAAATCTGCTGGTTATTTTGCAGACAACCTCTTTTTTTTTTTACTGGTTCTGTTGCGTTATTTTTAATTCTTTTTTTTTAAAAGATCGCTTTTTAATTGCTTTATTGTTCTTAGTATTTTTTAATTAAATCTTTAGAGTTATGCAGCTATTATTTAAACCTTTACTAGTTATTTTTATAGCTATAGCTTTTCTATTTAACTAAGTATTTAAATTTAATGCGTTACTAATTAAGCTAATGTTTTAAAATAATTTTAACTTCAAAAAATTTATCGTTTTTTTCAAAATTTAGCTAATTATTAAAAATTAGCTTTAGCGCAGGTATTAAACAGTAAAATAAGTTCTTACTTTTGCGTTTTAACAACAAATAAGCAATAAAAACTACAAAATATATTTTAAATGTTTTAAAAAGGTTAAGCCTGTAAGCTAAGCAGCTAACTTACTTTTTAATTTTTTAAAAGCTAGCGCGCTGCTACAAATACTTTTTAAAAGGCTTACTTAATAAATACTAACTATTATATAGCTTAAAATAGATTTTGTTTTTTATATTAAATTTTATTAGCTTATATTTTTTGTTATAATAATATTTAGCTTTTATTGCTGCAAAATTTATTGCTAATTTAGCGTCTTTATATAAATGCTTATAAAAAAACTAAATGTTTTTATATATAAAAGTAATTATTTAAATAAAAATATTATTTAAATTTAAAAAGCAAAAACTAAAAAGCTATTTGTAAGCAAAAAACTTAATAAAGTTAAAGTAAGCGCTGTTTAAATTTTATTAAAAAGCTAGCAGCAGGTTTATTTATAAACAGTTTAAATGCTTAAAGTTATAATAACAGATTATTATTTTTATAGTTTAGTTTTTTTGTTTTAATAAACTATTGTTTTAAAAATAGTACGCAATAATTATAAAAAGTTTAGCTTTAAACGTTTTTTATATTTTGGTTTAAAATGCTAACATAAATTTACAATTTTTATTAAAAATAATACCTAAAAGTACGCTTTAATTGCATAAAAATAGCTGTTTAGCTAAAGCGGTATTCTAATTTTTGGCCTTATATTTATTATAGCTTAATATTAATAGCAAACGTTTTAAAGTAGCATAAGTTACTGTTATTAAAGCGTTATACTTTATAAATTCTTTTAGCTGCTATAAGGTATTAGCTAAAAGTTTAGTTAAAAAGCTAACAATAAAGTTTATAGCTATAGTTTTTATAAGTTTTAAGTTTTTAAGCTAAATCAGTTAGTAATTATTATATAGCTTTTTATAACTTGTAATATAAGTTTAACAGCTATTATAATGTTTAAAATAAAACAACATTTTATACGTTTTAAAATAAATAAAATATTTTTTTAAGTTTTATATTATTTGTTTTTGCTTAAAGTAATACTTATTATTATAAGCGATAACTAAAAATTTACTGATTTGATTTTTAAAGATATATAACTTATAAATTCTTTTGCAGTTAACATTATATAACAATTTGTTTATTATTGCAAATAAGTAGCTAAAACAAAAAAATTTTTTAACGTTTTTGTTATTATTGTTGTTACAAAAGGTTTAAAAGATTTTATAGTATTTGGAGTTTTTTTTATAGTTAGTAATAATTTTTGTTTTAACTAAATTGTTTAAAACTGCTTTAGTAATAACTTTATTAAACTATATATTATTTAATATAGCTACTTTATTTAATTATTTAATTTTGCTGTTTTTATTAAGTTTGTTTATAATAGCGTGCAAACAGTTAAGCATATTAAAAACAAAGTTATAACGTTTAAAAAAGTAATATATTTATAAGTTGTATTATAATAAATAAATAAAAGCGTTAATTAGCTTTTTGTTTGCTTTGTTTATAAACGTTATATTTATGTTAGTTTAGTTTAAAATGCTTTTTGTTGTAAAATAATTAATTAAAATTATTATAAAGCTACGCAATGTTTTTATAGTTGTTTTAAGCTTTTTATAAGCTTATATAACGTAAGCAACTTTTATTTTAAAAAAGCTATAACGCAACTTTGGCTAAAATATATAACAACTAAAAAATATAACAAATAGCATTTAAGTTATAAAAATATTTGCGCTTAATTTTTAAACGTAGCTGTTTTTAAAATAAAAAAGCATAACTTTAAATCTACGTTTAAAAGCTACGTTTATTTATATAAATAGTTGCTTATTAAAATTATAATAATAAATAATAATATTTTTGTATATTAGCTTTTAAATTATTTTAAAAGCAGCTTTTTTTTTTTTTATAAGTTTATACTAAGTTAATTTGCAGTAAGCTATTTTTTTTTTAAAGTTATTAGTTTTTAAAAACTTTTTTTAACGTTTTTTATTAAGCAAAACAGTTTTATGTTACTGCAGTAGTTTTATAAGCTTAATATAATAAAGTAGCAATAGCTAAAAAAAGTTGTTAGCACTAATATACTTTTTAAACGCTTTTAGCTAGCTAGAAAAAACAAGGTTATAAAAGGTGGCCAACTTTTTTTTAAATATAAATATACTAAAGCTATTTATTTAAAAGCTAAATAATTTAATAAATAAATAACTTAAAAAAGATTTTTTTGCTAAAAGTGCAATATTTTTTTTATAGAACATGGCAAAATTTTGCTGCAAGTGCTTAGCGTATTTTTTGGCAGTATTTAAAAAAATTATTACATTGTTAATAAATGCTTTGCAAAAATGTTAAAAAAGTTTAAATTCCTTGTTTATAAATTGTTAAACATAAACTAAAAAGTTTTAAAAGCTTATTATAGCTATAATAAATCTTTTTAACTTTTTATAACTAACTATTATAAAACAGTTTTAATAGTTAAAATAAATAAAAAATTAAAAAAAAAATTTTATTGCGTTTATATAAGTAATATACTTTTTATTATATAATATAGCAATAACTTTAGATTAAAAAAGCAATAAATAGTTATTTAAAACAGCGATTTTATTTAAAGCTTAAAGGTTAACAACTAGTTAAAAATATGGTTTTTTGCAAAAAATCCTTTTTGCTATAAAGGTAGAGTATACAAAAGGGCATAGGCCGTTAACTTATTCTATTTTTCTTTGTTTATATAACTAGTTATATAATATATTAAATATTTTACAATTTTAAAAATTTAAAAAATATAATCAGCTGTTCAACTTATGCTTTTGTTAATTGTTTACTAAAAATATTTTTATTTGCTAATTTTTTAATACATTAATTAATCTAATATTATTTTATATATTAAAAAATTTAGTTAGAATGTTTTTAATTAAATTAAGCATATAGCTGTTGCTAGTATAAACAGTTTATTTTTTTAGCAAAACGATTTTTTTGTTTTTAAAAGGTTTTTTAATGCCTATAATAATATAAATTTTAAAGATTTTTAGCATTAGTTTGTTTTTGTTTATTTTAATAAGCAATATAGTACAAAGTAACGTTTAAATAAGTTTAAGCAATAACTTTGTTATAATAAATATAGCGTTAAATAATAACGTTTTATTTGTTGCTGCGCTATTATGTTTAAAGCTGTTAATTGTGTTAACAATACAGCTTTTAAAAAATATATTGCAGCTTTTTATTATATTAATTAGCGCGTTAGTTAAATTAATTAATAAGTTAGTTTAAAATAACAAGTTAATTTGTTTTATAGCTAGCGCTTTAAATGCTAATAACAGTTTAAATTTTTAGTTTATTATATACACTTGCAGCGCTTTAAAACTGCTAAAAAGTTATAATTAAGTTTTATTAATACTAAATCTGTTTAAGGTTGCTAAAGCGCTAAAAATACTATTTAATTTTATTAAAACGCTAGCTATTATTATAACTTTTATACAACTTTTTTAAGTTGTTTTAATAAATATTTTATTACTTTGTTTTTATATAGTGCTTATTTAAATGTTTTTAGCAATTTTTTTTATATTAAAAATAAAATTAAATATTATTATTTAACAAAAAGTAATAAATTTTATTAGCGTTGCAATAAAGTTTTTATATGTTAGTTTAAATATAAAGTTATAATTAAATAATAAGATTATATAGTTATATAATACATATAAAGTTTTGCTAAAAGAAATAATAACTTTTTTTTGTAACATTATTTTGCGTATATATATACGCGCTTATAAATATATTTCGAATTTTTGGCGAAAATTTTTTGCGTTAACAAATTTAATGCTTTAGCTTTTAAAATTAATTATAGCTTTTTATAAGTTAAAAAAACTAGTACTTAATAGCAAAAATATATTAAAGTTTGTTTTTAACACTTATATAAATTTTGTTATTTTAAGCAAAACAAAAAGTTTTTTGCTGTTTTAATTTAGCAAATGCAAAATAAATATAACGTATTTTATATACTTAGTACATTTTTTTTTAACATTTTTAATTTTGCTAGTTTTTTTTTTTATAGTATGTTTTAAAGTATTAAAAAGCTTGCTTATAATTAAACTTTTTTTGCAGCTTATATTATAGCAAACTTTTATGTTAAGCCTGTTTAATAAGCTGCACACAATAATTTAAAAGTAAAAATAACAATTTTTTATTTGTTTATTTATTATTTTGTTTAGCTTGTATAGCTAAAGCAAAGCTGTGCAAAATTAAGGCAAAATTACTTTTTTAGGCAATATTTTTTTAATAAAACATACGTACTTAATTATTATATTATTTAACGTATTGCTAAAGTTATAATTTAGCAAATGCTTAAATAACTTGTTTTATAATTTAAAAGCTATATTGCATTATATGCACGCTAATTAGAATTTATATATAAATAATATATTAGTTATGCTTTTAAATAGTTAATGCTTGCATTTATAAGCATGCCAATTTTTTTATTTTTTTAAATCAAACATTTTTTTGTAAAATTTATAAATTAAAAAATAGTTAATAACAACGTAAACATTATTTAAGTTAAATATATTATTTAATAAGCTATTAAAGTTTAAATTTAATTTTGCATTATAATTAAATAGCGTGTTGCTTTTTTTAACTGCGTTTGCTTAGTTATGCTTTTTTTGCTTATACTTATTTTTATATTTATTTTAACTTGTTTTTTATTTATAGCTTTTAGTTTTTTAATACTTTTTTTTATTTTTTAATTTGTTTTTATTATAATAGTTGCGCTTTTTATATTTGTTGTTTTTTTTATATTTATTGCTTTTTAAATACTTGCTGTTTTTTAAGTTGCAATTTTTGTTTTTTCAATTTTGCAATTAAAAACGTTTTTAAGCTTAATAACAGTTTTTAATATATTTTAAATATTTATTTTTAGCTGTTAATAACAAAAGTAGTTTTGTTTTTGTTATTACTGTTATATATTCAACGTATATTTGTATTACTTTAAGCGCGCAGAAAAAGCTTTTAATATTAAAGTTTATAGCTGTTTAAATCTGTATTATAATATTATATTAATTGTTATTATTAATATTAAACGTTTTTATTGTTTTAGCATATTAAATCTTTTTTTAAATATACTGCGTTATAATGTTTTTATTGCAAATTATGTTTTTTAGTTAAAGGTTTATTCTAATAAACTTTTTATTAGCTATGGCAGGTTATATTAAAAACTAAGTAGCTATTTTTATAAAAATTGCGCTTAAACCAGTTTTTTTAAGTTTTTTGCAATAAACGTTAATAAGTTTATTATTTTATTACAATAGCGCTTAGCCAGCTATTATAGTTAAAAATATAACTAAAATTTGTTGCTTGTTTAATTTAGCAGTTTTTTTGTTTTTTATTAATAACTTAATATGTTTAATAAAGCAGTATACATTTATAAAAATAATTTTATTTTTGTTTAATATTATTTTTGCGTTGTTAAAGTTATAATAGTTTAGGTTAAAAATGCTTACGTTTATTTTTTTTAGCTAATATAAGCTGCTTGTACTTAATTTTAATACTACGCTAGTTAATATAGCGCTAAATTTGCTAAAGGTTTTTTAACAGCTATTACAATTAAAAAAGTTTAGAAAACAGTTATTACAGTTTTTTTTATTGTTTAATTTATTGTTATTAAGGTTGCTGCTAAAGTTTAATGCTTTATTTATTTTATATAACGTTTGCTAAGCTTGCTTTTTAGTTTTTGCTAATTATTAATAAAAAATAAAATATATAAATAGTTTATTTGTATTTAATAAAAGCAGATTTGTTACTTAATTAAATTAATGCTTAATTATATTAATAGTTTTATTAAAGCGTACTATAAGTTGTTTGTATAGTTTTTAAAGTTGCTTAATTTAAATGCTAAGCTTTTTAAATGTTAATAAGTATTATTAAACTAGTAATAGTTGCTTAAAAGCTAGTTGCTAGCTTATAATAGCAATATTTAAAAAAAATAAAATTGCTAATAAAAAAGTTAGTATTATTAGCAAAAAGGTTAGTGCTGGTGTTTATTTTCTTAATTCTTTTTACAATATAGTAAAATAGTTCAATAAACTGTTTTTTTGCTAATTATTTGCAGTTGTTACGCTATAATTAATTTTAGTGTTAAATATTAGTTTAAAAACTAAAACGTATAAAAAAATCGGTTGTAGCTAAACGTATAAAAAAATTAGCTATAGTTAAACAAAAGCAGAGTATTGTACTAAAAAAGTGCTACTAAATATTTCTAGTTTTTTGCTTTTTTAATCTTTTTTTTACATTTTGCTAAATATAAGGTTAACTATTTTGTTTATTTTAATAATAGTACTGTTAATTGTTTTTATTATCCGTTTTATTTTAAATATTTCTTTTTTAATAACAGCAGTATTTATTAAGTAATTAATATTTTAAGCTAAAATCTATATTTACTTGTTTTACTATGCTAATTTTTGCAAAACTTAGTTTTAAGTTTTTTTATTATTTATTATTTGTTTAAAAAAAAAAATGCAGCTTTTATTTACGTCTAACTTAAATAAAACAAGCAAAAAAGTATTTATAGTATGCAAATTCTGTTGCTATTATAATATAAAACGTAGTGTTGCTAACATTAGCTTTTTTAAACTTAAAATTAAGCTTATAAAAGGATTTATTAACAATAACGCAAGCTGTTTGCTTAAAAAATAAATAATTAAGCTTAGCTTTAGAGTTTGTAGCTTTGGTAGCTTTTAAAAGCGGCTTAATATGCTAATAAACGTTTAAAGCTTAATTAAAAGCTTTAAACAAAATTTTAAACCTTTTAATCTTTTATTAAAAGTTTATTAATTAATAATTTGTTATTTAAGCGTTGGTAGCTTAACAAAAAAATAAAAATTATTTTTAAGTTTAAATTGTTTTTTAAAAGCAAAAATTTTTTTAGCTTTAATTAGCTTAGGCATAAAGTTTTTTACTAATAATAAAGTTTAGAATTTTTTAAATACTAAAAATTTTAGTTTGTTTTATTAGCTATTACTTAATATAGTAAAGTTGCTAATTGTACTAAATAAATAAAATATAATTTATAAATAAAATAAATTTGTATAAATAAAATAAATTAAATTTGTAAAATTAGCTAATTATTAAGGCATAAGTTATTTAAAAAGCAACTTTGTATGCACAAAAAAAATTTTTATAACAATAATTTGTATATATAAAATAATTTTTATAAAATTAATTTGTATAAAATAATTAAAATATTTATAAAAAGTTAAAATCATAATAAATTATATAAGTAGCATAAAATAAGGTAAACGTATAATAATTTAAAAAAAAAAGTAATGTTTTATATTATAAAGCTAATAAAAACCTAAAAAAATATTATTTATAATATTATAAACGTCAACTATAATTAAATATAGTTGTATTAAAAATAAACATATTATTTAAAAAGTATAAAATTAAATATAATTTAATTTAGCTTAGCGTTTTTTAGCTACAGCTTTTTAGGTTTAAATTAAAATAAAGTGTTAAAAAATGCTAATTAAATTAATTTTGCTTAAATTGTTAACAAGCTAATTTTTATAGCGTTAATATAATTAACAAATTAAGTTATAAAATTATTAACAAACTAACTTAACAATTGTTATATGTAATAAATATGTTAAGTTATTAAACGCAGCTGCTAACAAGCTAACTAAGCGTTTAATTTGCTAATATAGAAAATTTAATTATAAACTAAAATACAATAAAAGTGTGTAATTATTTACTTACTGCACTATTTAATAAAAAGAACTAAAGGTAATAAAGCAATGTAAATATATATTAATAATAATAAAAAAAGGTTTCTTATTTTAATTGCCCTCCGGCAATTGAGATAGGTATACCTTTCGTGGGACCCATTTACTGCAGGTGGACCCCCTATATGCCTGCATCAATTGGCTTACAGGGTACTTTAAAAAAAGTGCAAAACTTGCTTGTGTACAAAACTAGCTTGTGTTATAGGTTATTTACTTTTAAACTTTAAGTTAATAATTTATAATTAACTAAATTTAATGTTATTTTTAAATTTTTAAAATAGGTTTTGGGCTTTTGTGGGCTTTAGGCTCTTGGCAAAAGCTTAATCCAACTTTTTTTGGGCCCCCAAAGCCTATTTGGGCCGTGGGTTCTTGGCATTTAGGTTGGGCCCGATAACCCTCCTCGTACCCTTCGCATGCAAAAGCTGTTAGTTTGTCGCGATACGGCACGCACCTAATATTAGTTATCTGGCTAAGCCACATTTGTCAATTGCTGCCTGAAGTTGTCCCAAGCAAGTAGACACGCCCTGCCGGTCCTCGTTTTCCAAAATTTCCTCTGAAGAATTATTTAGTCCAATCTATACACATTCTGAACCGTGTACCTCTTTGGAACCTTCAACTTTCCTACGCTTGCCGACCATGGAACACCTGCGGGAATGGAAACATAACCTGAAGGAATTCGCCCAACCCCACAGGTGGCAGGGTGTCAGCGGATGTTCTTCTAATGAACTATGCGACTTCTGCACAACTTTACTCAAGGAATTGGCTTCCAGCTCCGCTATTCTACATTCCTATCCCCGGGCTAAGCTGATAGGGCTTGAGCACGCTCAGTGTGGCCTCTGTCGACTGGTTTTCAAAGCGGCAGAAGCTATAGCGGACCATACGGGTGAAGAGTCGATTCAGGTATATGTCGACCGTGGCCAACTAGGCTCGGGAGGAAAATGTACGCTAGCTGTGGGCCCACAGGGCTCCGGGTCCCCACGTCACGTACCGCCATTTTATAACATATATCGACGGACATCTCATGGTAGGTTAAATCTCTAATAATGTTGTAAATCAGCGATCTTACCACTGGGACCGATCTAACAGAATTACTGCTCTACCTAGATAATCCATCTCAGCTTCTCAATCTTATTCACTATCTGCCCGATTATCCAGCTGATACAGGATCGGATCTCACTGTGGATTGGATCCGGCAAAGACTCCAGACTTGTTGCACAAAGCATAGTTCGTGCCCTGGTCTAGAGAATAAACCGCTGCCCACAAGGGTCCTCGATCTTGGCCTACTTGAAGACCCCGGTATACCGTCCGTTGACATTAGCTTGTACGAGACGAAGGGGGAAAGTTCTCACTACATCGCCCTGAGCCATTGCTGGGGAGGTAAGCAGCCAATACGCACCACACGGAAAACGATTGAGAGCCACCAGAGAGGCATCCCAGTATCGGCACTTCCCAGGACGTTCCGAGATGCAGTGAGCATCTCACGGCGACTTGGTTTCCGGTATCTTTGGATTGACTCGCTTTGTGTGATTCAAGATGACGATAATGACTGGGCACAGGAAGCGGCCCGCATGTGCGACGGCTATG
This sequence comes from Xylaria digitata, assembly GCA_022495195.1. Taxonomy (NCBI): domain Eukaryota; kingdom Fungi; phylum Ascomycota; class Sordariomycetes; order Xylariales; family Xylariaceae; genus Xylaria; species Xylaria digitata. Next base: position 16,005 of record MU377055.1, read on the forward strand.
AAGGCGCTTCTCTTGTCATAGCGGCTACAGAAGCCGGAAACCCTGATGTTGGGCTGTTTAGGAGTGATCCGCGTTTTCAGTGGCGTCACGAGATATATGTTGGCCACAAGAACGAGTCCATCCCAATCTGTATCCGAAGGCGCCTTCATCATGAGGCATACACCAAAAGCGCCGTGCGACATACCAGTTATTCCGAATTCTTGTGGCCGCCGCCCCCCTTATCCGTACGCGCATGGGCTTTCCAGGAAAGAATGCTAGCACGCCGAATGATACACTTCCTTAATCAGGAGATTGTCTGGGAGTGCCAGGATGAGGCATGCTGCCAGTGTGGACAGCTGGACAACTTGGAACAGAGGGATAGATTTTTTTGTTCACCAACTGCCACGTCATGGTCTGACTGGGTAGAATATTATTCAGCCTTGTCCCTTACGTACCCGTCTGATAAACTGCCTGCTATATCGGGCCTGGCCAGATATCTCCATCGTCTATACGCAAACAAGCTTGGAGGTTATCTTGCAGGGATATGGGAAGCAACAATTCCCCATAGCCTTCTATGGCGCAGTTTATCTGACGACCTGGTCCGGCCTCGACAAGTTTCCTACCGTGCGCCGTCATGGTCCTGGGCGTCAACCGATAGCGTCGTTCACCTGCCGCGTGTCAATAAACCCGATAGATTATTCACTACAGTGTTGGATATACGATGCACACCGAAGGGGCCGGATTTATTCGGCGAGACTTCATCGGGCCATTTGTTACTTTCTGGCCCTCTGACTGAAGCCATGCTGGGCATTTTTGCTCACGACAGACATACGAAGGCGCTATCCATACCTATACCAGTTCGCGACTATCTCAGCGGAGTTCCAGCATCAAAAAGCACTCACCTAGTTAAGGGGGATCACTACATCTGGGTCATAAAGGACTACCTATGGGAGGTGACTCCGCCGTCACTGGACATTGGATTAGATCCTCGAACTGCTGATAATCAATTGCTGAGCAGAACGGTCAAGTTCGACAGAATGCGGCAGCAGGGAATGTTGTATTTTATGAAATTCCAAGTTTGCAGAGGGGGTGCGAGAGGCATGTTTGTGAAAGGTACACGTACTTGGACCTATTTGATCTTGAATCGGTTGGGCACTAGTGGGAATGAGTATGAGCGTATTGGTATTGCAATATCGGATGTGGACTTTGGGGGTAATTATAGGGATGCAATAGTGAAGATTATATAGTCATCTAAAACAAACTACCCCCTTAGATGCCAACGCCCCAAAAAGCCGCCCCTAAATGCCAACGCGTTTAAAGCACTCCTTTAACTTGTGTCTATAAAATGTCCGTTAATTCTATACCAAATTCTACTAAACTATTATTATTGTATTTTCTACTTTTTTAGCTATTTAAAATAACCGGTTTTATTAGTTTTTTGTGCGCTAAAGTAGCTGTTTACAATGTTTTTAAAAAATTGTTATTTAAAAATGCTTTTAAACAATATTATATTTTGCAAACTTATTTAGCAGCTAAAATTTTAAACAAATGCATTTGTAAAAATAAAGCTAAAAACAAACAAAGGCTTTTTAAAAACTTTAAAAACTATTTAGCTAATTAAGTTTTTACTTAAAAAAAAATAAGTTATATACTACGTTTTATTTGCTTTAAGCTTTATGTTTAAAAGCTTTTTAAGCAGTTTAAAAGCAAAAATAAGTTTAAAAAAAAATAGTATTGCTGTTTTTTAAACCGTTACCCTAAAATTAGGTTTATAAAAAGCTGTAATATCGATTAAAAGCGTGTTAAAACGGCTACTTATTATAACCTTAAAAGGATGGTCGGGCCACAGGCTGCTAAAATTAGGAAACATGCTTTACGCCTTTATTTTATTTTATTGCCGTATTATATAACAATTAATTTAAGTTATTGTAAACTAAGCTATTAATTCTTAAAGTTAAACAATATTACTATATATTATTTTTTTAAACAAAATTTATTTTGCGTTTTAATATTGCAATACTATTTTATTGTTAAACTAAGTTGTAAACCTTTTAAATAATAGCTAAACTAATAATAATATAAGCGTTAGCTAAGCAAAACACTTTAATAATTATATTTAAAGCTAATTTAAAAATAATTATCGCTTTTTGATTTTAAATAGTTATAAAAGCTACTATTTAATGCAATTTAAAAAATATTGCCGGTTTAATAATATTATTACGCTTTATATGCCTGCTTATTTATTGTATAAGCTTTAGCTTTTTAATTTAATTCTTTTTAATATTTTAAAACAGCGTTATAATAAACATATTAAAAGTTTAATGTAGCGCTATTAAACTTATATTAAAAAGCAAAACTTTTTTGGAAGCTTTGCACATATATTTACGTATATATTTATTAAACAAAATATTTAATTAAGTTTTAAAGCAGCTAAAATTGTACTTTTAAATACAAATAAAGTTATATTTGCGTTAAATATTCGAAAAATAAATAAAATATTTTTTTTAAACTTTAAACTACTATTTTAATTTTAAATTTTAAAAACGCTTACTACTATATTAAATATTAAATAATAATTAATTTTTATTAAAATTAAAATTAAAAATTAGTTTTTAAGCTTGCTAATTAAAATTTTAGATTTTATTAATTTAATTGCAAAAGTTATGCAAAAGTTAATATATAAAAATACTTTTTTGTAGCAAAAAAACAAAAAGCTTTATAAAACTAACTATATTTTAAACAAGTATTACAAAACTAAAAACAAACAATTATAAAATAAAAAACTTTTTATTATAACTAACGCTTAAGTTTTATAAAAATTTAAAAACAATAAAATAATTAAATCGGATAATAAAGCTAAAAATAATTGTTTAACAAAAAAAATACAAATAAGTTAATAACGTTATAACATTTATAATAAACTTAAATATAATATGCAAACTTATTAAATAAAAATAAAAACATTTAATAAAAAAGATTATAATTAATTTAATTAATTTGTATATATTATAGTTAAGTTATTTAAGTTGGCGCATAAAAAGTGCTAAAAAGTGCGTTATTAACTTATAATATGTTATTAACTTGTAAGTAACATTAATTTAAAATTATATAAATTATATTTTTTTATTTTTTTAACGCGTTTATATTTTTTTTTGTTTATATAGTTTTAATTTTTTATATATATTTAATTACTTTTTTATAGTTTTCTAACTATTAATTTAATATAAGATTTACGTTTTTAACTGCTATTTAAAGTTTTATTTTTGTATAATAATAAAAGCTTTTTTAAGCTTTTTTAATAAACACTTGTTGTTAACTTTATTATTACTTACAAATTAAAAACTTTTAACGTACTGCTTTTACTTTTTAAGTAATATAAATTAAGTTCATTATACTTTAATAGGTTTTTAACAAATAAAAACTTAGCTAAAATATAAGCATAATAAAACTTAATAACAACAAAACTATAAAACAAATTTTTAAACGCTATTTAATAACATTTTTTTAATAAAAAAAAAGAATAAAAACGAAAAAATTAATAACTTAAACTTTTTATTTTTACTTAAACTTGTTTTATAATTAATTAACTAAATTATAAAAATTAAAAGTTAAAAACAGCAACAAAATATTAATATAATAAAACTTAAAGCTTTATAAACATAAATAGCACAACTTTTAACTAGCTTAAAAAAAATATTTATTTAAAAAACAATTAAGGCTTAAAAAAAAAAACCCCAAAAAAAAACAAAATTTAAAACTAACAAATTAAAAAAAAAAAAAATTAAACAACAAAAAAAAAATTAAAAAAATTTTAAAGTTAACGTTATTAACTAAAAAAAAAGAAATATTTATAACAATAACTTTAACTTTAATAACAACTAAATTAACACTTGTTAAACAAAACGCACTTTTTTTATAACTATTAAAAAAACTTAGTTTGTTAACACTTATAACTATTAAACTTAACTAATTAACACTTTTAAAAATTAAGCTAAAAAAACTTTTTATTATTATTACTTTTTTTATTAAAACTTTTAAGCATAACTACTTTAATATTTAAAGTTAAAAGCTATAAACATGTTATACTTAAACTTTATAATAAATTTATAAATATAAACGCTTTTTTTATTTAAGCAAAACTTTACTTAAAATTTTATATAACATTTATTTTTAAAAAAAGTTAAAAAGTAACAACAATTTTTTAGTTATTAACAAAGAAAGTGTTTAAATAGTTTTAAATAATTTTTCAATATTTTTTTAAAGCAACAACTTTTGTATAACTTTAAAAAAAAAATAAACACTTTATTTAAAAAACTAAAAAAATTAAGTATATTAAAAAGCAGTTATATAAACTTAAACTAATAAAACAAGCATTAAATTATGCTGTTAAGTTTAAACAATTTATTGTTATTTTTAAACTATTAAAAGCTATTTTTTTTATTTTATTTTATAATAAATTAAAAATAAACTTATAAAAAAAAACAAATTTAAACTTTTAATAAATATATTAAAAAAGCTATTGTTATTAACAAACAATTTTTTAAAAAATATTTTAAAAAAAAAAAAAAACAACAGATTTTTAAAAAAACAAAAAACAAAAGTTAAAAAAAGTAAACGCTACTTTTAAAAAACTACTATAAAACAAGTTAAAAGTTAAATATTTTAACTATAAACAAAAAAAATATTATAAAAGCAAGTATTGTTTAAAAAAACCTTAGTACTAAAAAAAAAAATATTATAACTTAAAAAAAAAGTATAAGCTATAAAAGTTTAAAAAACAAAAAAAAAAAACCCGAATTAAAAAGTAAAGTTTTAAAACAAAAATTTATAATTGCTGCTTTTTATTAAACTTAAAGCTTTAAACTAAATAAATTTAAAAGCATACAAATATTATTTAAGAAAATTTAAGTTGTTTACAGCTATTAAACTAAAATGTGTTTGCTATTTTTAAAACACAAAATATAAAAACTATTTAAAAAAAACATTATATAGTTAGCTGTATTAAATAGCTTGTTATAAATACAACTACTAATATTATTAATAAAAAAAAATTACGCAAAATATAATTTAAATAATAAAAGCAAAAAAAAAAGAATTAAAAGATTTTTGTTATTATAATAATAATAAAAAAAAACTTTTAAGCTAGCTTTATACATTTTAACACCTTAAAAAGCTGTAAAGCTATATGTAAAAAATGTATGTGCTATATATATGTTATATAAAAAAAACACTAGTATAAAAAAACTATTTATAACACTATTTTTAATAGTTTTTTAAACTTAAAATCGGTATTATATAAAAACTTTAATAAACTAAAACTTAATTGCATAATAACTAAAAAACTTTAAGCACTTATATATATAATTAAAAAAAGGAAATAGTTTAACTATAAAATTAATTATTGCAAAAAACATGTTATAAAAAAAGCTAAAGTATAGCAACTTTTTAATTATAACAGCTTTAAAAGTTAAAAAAATAAAAAAAATACCCGTTAATAAAATAATAAGTGTTAAAAAACATAAAATTTTTATAAAAAGTTAAATGTAAACTTAATAACTAAATTAAAATTAAAATTTAATATAAAAAACAATAAATATAAAGCTTTAATTAATTTAAAAGCTTAATTTAATATTATATTATTAAAAGTTAACGCATTTTTTAATTAAACAGGTTATTTAATTAAACAAGTTATATTTTACAACTTTTATATGCACATTTAAAAATAATTTAACAACCTTTTATATAATTAACTTTAAGTATTTTAATTTTAATTTGTTAAACGTTTTTATATTATTTTAATAAGTTTGCGCATTATAGCCAAGTTTACTATAAAGCTTATAGCGCCGGGCGCATATTTTCTTTTTTTTTTATATAACAACTATTTTAACGATTTTTTTAGTTTTTTTATTTAATTCCGTTTTTTGCAGCTTGCAAATTTTTTGCTTTTTATATAATAAATAACGCATTTCTCACTTAAACAGGTCATTTAATTAACCGGGTGTAACAATCGGGTCTTATTTTTAAAAATATAAGCCTTTTATATAGGTTAGTTTATTTACAAATAAAAAGTATTGTATGGTTTATATAACTAAAAAAAGGAAACATTTAGTAAAAAGTAGCATAAAAAGTATTATATAAATATAATAAAATATTGTTAAAAAGTAAACTTTTTTATAATTAATTTTAAAAACGAAACTATAAGCTTAAATTAAATAATAAAATAAAAAAAACTATTGCTAAATATAAAAAAAATTGTTTATATTTTTATAATATTTTTTTTTTATATATTTGCTAAATACTTTTAAATAAAAACTTATTTTAAATATTTATTATATAACCTTTAGCGTTTATAATTAGCTATAGCTTGTTTTTTAGTTTAGCCTTTTATTAAATTTATAACTGCACTAAGTTTTTTTTTTAAGCTGTTTTTTTATTAGTTTATAATATTATTTTTTTTTTAAGATTATTGTTTTTAATAATAAATAATAAATGTTTATGCCTTTTATATAGTTTTTGTTTTTTTTTACTTTATTTTTTGTTATAGCTAACTATATAAAAAAAACGTTATAAAAAACTACTGTTTAATAAAAAACTTATAAAGCATAATTTTTTTTTTGCTATTTTTTTTTATATTTTAATTACTATGTTTTTTTTATGCTTTTATTATTAACAATATAAATTTAAATGCTTATTTATTAAATTTAAATTAAGTTATTATTTTGTTTATATTTACAATATTTAGTTTTAATATAACGTTAAAAATTTATTAGCTAAACAATTTAATAAAATTGTTATATAATATAATTTGTTAAAAAAAATTTAAATGCTTTTAAAAAAGCTGTTAAATTAACGCTTGCTTATATATATTGCTTTTATAAACCAAAAAAAAGTAGCATAATAAAATAATAAAAGCTATAGCTTATAATATTATAAATTTAAAAAAGTTTAAATTTTTTAAAAAGCGTAAACATAAAAAAAAAAGTTGTTAAGCTAATAAAACTTTTGCTTTTATAGCTGTTTTGTTTACTTTTAACTAAAACAATTTTAACTTTTTTTTTGTTTAAAAAATTAACTTTGCTTTTTTAGCTTTAGTTAATTAAAATGCTGTTAATAAAACAATATAAATGTTTTTTAAGTTTTTAAATGGTTTTTATATATAAATATTTTATTATATATTTTTTTTATTTTATGTTTTATTTAGTTTTTATTTTATTTTAATAAACGTATTTAGCATAATATTATTTAATGTTTTTTTTAATAATAAAATATAAAAAATTAAATATATTTTTATTTTACAAAATAATAATAGTTAATAATTAGTTTTTAAAATAACTTTTTTAGTTTTAAATAATTTAATTTGTTTAAAATTTAGTTTGTTGCTAAATTGTTTAGTTTTAATATTTTTTTTTAAAAAAAATTTTTTTTTTTTTTTAAAATTAGTTTTAACAACTTTAATTTATTATAATATGTTTTTATATGCTGCTAAATAAATATTAAGTTGTTTTTAAGTTTTTATTATATTTTAATAAGTTTTTTTGTTTAATTTTTTATTATTAATGCTTTTGTTTTTAAAATTTATATTTAATTATTTTTTAGGTTAAATTTATAATTTGCTTTAAATAATATTGTAAATATTATTTTAACGTTTAGTTTAACTTTTTTGTTTATTTATTTGTTTATAAATAATAAGCTATAAATAATTAGTGCTTAATTTTTAAAGCTATAATAATACTTTTATTTATAATAGCTTTTTTTAAAACACTATATTTGTTGAAATAACTGGTGTTGGTTGCAACCGTATGTGTAAGCATATACAAAGTTATTGTTATGTACAAGGTTATTAGCACGTGCGCACCTAATTCTCTTTATTATATTAGCTTGTATGCTAGCAGAAGTTTTTACCTAAAGTAAAAACTCTGCTTTGTACAAAGCTTTTTTTTTATATAAAAAAATATAAATAAATATAGTACAATAGATTATATTTTATTTTATGCATATGTTTATTATATAATATTGTATAAAGCTTATTTAACAATATTTATTAAAAACATATTATAATATTATATATATAAGTTTTTTTGTTATATTTAATTTTTTATAACCTATAACACAAGCTAGTTTTGCACACAAGCAAGTTTCGCACTTTTTTTAAAGTACTTTGTAAGCTAATTTTTTATGCAAAAGTATTTACACTACTTTTTAATAACTCCGCGAAAATAGGTTGTACAACAAAATAATTAGTACTATTAAATTCGAAATAAAATAACAAATCTAATAGTATTTTTTTTATTTTTTAACTATTTTATTTAAGGCGTTATTAAAAACTACGCTAAAATAATCCTTGCAAATTTGTTTTTTAAAGCTATATGCCCAAATAAAATAGCTACAAAATAAAAGAAAATACTATTAAATTCGTTATTTCATTTTGAATTTAATAGTACTAATTATTTTGTTGTACAACTTATTTTCGCGGAGTTATTAAAAAGTAGTGTAAGTATTTTTGCATAGAAAATTAGCTTACAGGGTACTTTAAAAAAGGTGCGAAACTTGCTTGTGTGCAAAACTAGCTTGTGTTATAGGTTATAAATATATTTTGTTTTTTATTATTGTTTAATAATTTATTTTGTTTAAATTTTTATTATAAATATTTTTGTTGTTTTAAAGTTTTTTTTTGTTTTATAATTATTTAAGCTTTTTACACTTTTTTATATAATGCTTTTTTTAACTACAATTAAAACATTTAACTTAATTTTTTTTTTTTAAAAGCTTTATAATGTTTATAACTTTAAGTTTTATTAGTTTTAAATATGTTTTTATTATTATAATTTATATTTTTTAAGTTTGTTTTATATTAACTATAAAATTCGATTTTTGTTTTTTTTTATTATTATTATTTTTTAAAGTTTTTTAGTTAATTATTTTTATAAAGTTTATTTTAAACTAAATTTTTTAGTTTTTTATAAAAAATTGTTATTAATATATTATTATTATTTTATAAAGTTTATAATACTAGTTTGTAAAACTTTGTTATATATTTATATACTAGTTTAGTTTGTTTAATTTTTAGCAGCTACTGTTTAGCTTGCTGTTTTTTTTTTAATTTTTTATACATATTTGTTACGGTTAGGTAATTCACGGAAAGCTTGGCTTCGCGATAAAATATACGCTATTTGTATTAAATCTAAGTATGAGAAAAAGGGGAAAGTGAGAAATGTGTGTGTGGGGTAGTGCGGCTGAGATCCGGTTGTGGGGCTGTGCTGCAAGCAGCATAGCTGTCAGATATAAGGGATATGATCTTATTCGGTATATTGACTGAAAGGATATTTAATAACAAACCCATGTCAAGATGACAGGGGCCTTTATACAATTTTGCTTACATACGCAGTTATTACTACATAAAACTTACAACATAATTAATTAATATAACATATTCAACCTAATTGCATGCTATTGCTTATATTTAACAATTAAAAATCTTATTGCTATATTAAACTATTAATTAAATAACTATTAGCTTAATTAAGCGATTAACATGCAAAAACCAACTAATTAAAACGTAAAAATCGTACTTAAAAATGCAAACAACTTTTACTTTTAGAATAAAAAGCTTAAAAGCAAAGCAGTTGGTTTAAATTTATAAAATTATATTATACTAAATCTCAAATTAAAAATACTATAGCTAAAACAACCAATTATGCCTAAAATCAAAAACTATTTAAAAGCAGCAACACTAGCATTAGCTACAAAATCTTTTTCAACTATAAACTATAAAACAATAAACTTAAAACTTTTACAAAATATAACCAAAATAACAGCTATTAAAAAAAACGCTTATAATACAAATTTAAATAATTATAACGCTTAAATATACAAATATATAAATTTAATAAAGTTTATTAACTAATTAAAAAACTAAATACTTAAAACAATGTTTTAAAATTACAAAAACATTTTATTAAAGCTTATAAATATATTAAATATTTAATATAAAAAGCTAAATATTATTAAAATACATTTTAAAAATAGCTTTATATATTAAGCATAGCTAAATTATAAATCTTTTATTAACAACAGCACTAAAAAACTACTAAAAAATTTAAAAACTTAAGCAACAAAATAAAAAAAAAAGCTAGCTATTATAATAAAGCATAAAGCTACTAATTTTACAAAGTTTTATAATATTGCTATAAACTTAAAAAAAGTTTTAAAAACTAGCTATTTAAAATAAGTTATAACGTTTAAACAAACTAATAAACTAAAAATTAAAAAAAAAACTTTAAACTATATAAAAATTGCATTAAACTTTAAAAATAAAACAAACATTTAACTATTTGTTTAAAACAAACTAACTAAAAAAAAACTATATAAAAAAAACTTTTATACATATAATAACATTAAAAAAATTAGCAATTTTATTAAAGTTAAAAATTTAAATAGTTGGCCTAAAGCAGTAAAAAAAAATAAAGCACGCGCTTTTTAAAAAAAAAAATTGCAAAAACAAACACTAAGTTTTATAAACAAAAGACTTTATACAAATATAAATACAAATAATATAAAGTACAAGCTTTATACTTAAATTTATACGTTAAAAAAATGTTAATATACTTTTTTAAAACATGCTTTTAAAAAGTTTATACTAAATTAAACTGTTTAAAAAATAATTTAAAAGCTTTTAAAGTTAAACTTAAAGCTAATTAAAAAAATTAAACAAATCTAAAAAAAAAAAGCAAAGCAAAATAAATTAAAAATTAAAACAAATTAACTATTAAAAAAACTTGCTTAAACAGCTTTTGCAGCAAACAATAAAACAAAAATAACTTATAAATTAAAAAACTTAGCTATTTTTAACTTAAAAATAATTATATATATATTTAATAAAATTAATAAGTTTTTAAATTTTAAAAAAACTAATTTTTATAATACAATATATACAAAAAATAAAATTATTTTTATTAAAAGCTTTAAAAAAGTTAATATTTAAATTTAAAAACTAAAAAAACTAAAAGTTTAACAATTTTATAATATAGCTTATTGCTTAAATATAGCTACTAATTTAATATTTTTACATATATTTAATAAGTTAAAATATTAATAAAATAACAAACTATTTACTAACTTTTTTTAACAAAAAAACAGCTTAATACTTTGCTGTTTATAAAACTAACTTAATTAGTTTATAATAAAATTTTTTTTTTTATTATTTAAAAAAACTGCTTTTTATATAAAGCGCAACAAGCTTAACTTATATATAAAAAAACTATTTTTGCAAAAAAACCTATTTTAATAACATTTTAAAATAAAATACTTAAAACTTAAAGTATTATAACATTTAATAGCTTTATTTTAAAAAATAAAAATGTGCCAAGCTTTTAATAGTAATAATAAAATTAAAACTGCTTAATATAACGTATATAATATATTTAAAATTAAGCGCTAAATTAATAAATTATTTAAAAAAAAGTTAATAATAGCTAAAATATGCTTAGCTATTAATTTTTATAACTTTAAAAATTTTAAAAAAAACAAAAGTTCAAAATAGTATATAATACTTATAATAAACCGCTTTTTTAGTTTTGTTTTTAATTACTATTTATATAATCGAACATATTTATTAATTAAAATTATATTTAGTTACTTAATTAAATATTTAAAAAGTTATTATAAAACTAAAGTATTAACTATTAAATATAAACAGTATTTTAAAACTTGTTTAACATTTTTAAACTATTAAAAAAATTATTTTTAAAATGTTTTTTTTTAATATTTAAGCATTTAATAAAAGCGCTAAAAAATTAAAAAATGTTATTAAAAATAAAGCAAGATTTATAAAAAATAAATTAAAGCTACCAACTTATTTATAAATAAAGATTGTTAAAACTGCTATTTATTTATATAACTAAACGCCCAAATATTTATATAATTAAAAAACTTTATATAAAAAGTTTTATAACTACTTTTAAATGCAAAACAGCATTATAAAAAAAAGCAAAATATTTATATTATTTTATTTTAAAGTTTATAAATGCAAAGCTTTTGCAATAATATTAAGCGTACAGCAAAAAATAAATAAACAAAAAAAACTTGATTTAAAAGCTTAAATTAGCTATTTTTTTAAATATTAATTATTTACTACTTATTAAATTTAGCTATTAAAAACTAACAAAATTATTATAACGAAAAACGTTATATATAAAAATACTACTTTTTTAAAAAATATTAAATTTTTAAAAAATAACTTTTTAAAAACTATTAACAAAAAGTTTAAAGCTTTAATTGCTAAAATTATTTATTAAATCTATTTAAAAATTGTTTAACAGCTTTTTACTAATTTTTATAAAAATTAAAAAGTGTACGTATTAATTAATTTAGCTAAAAAAACAAAAGCTAAAAACAATATTAGCAAAAATAAAAATTTAAAACTAAATTTATTTATAAAAACTAATTACTTATATATTAAAGCAATTTTTGCTTTATATTTTACTTTTTTTAAATTTTTTAATTACTATGCTTTTTTTAACGCTATAATTAAAAAAGCTAGCCAAAAAAAAAATTTTAATAAAATTACTAAATTATTTAATCTAACTTTAAAGTTTAAAAGAAATTATTATATAACTTTTTTTAAAGTTATAGCATATAAAAGTTATTAAAAAGCTACGTTTAATATAAAACATTTAACAACTGCAAAATTAAAATATAGCATACTAATAAACAAAGCTAATAAAGCTAAATTTTTAAAAAGATTTTTAAACTACTTTAATAGCAAACTAAAATCTTATTAAAACAAAAAGCCTGCATTTTTTGCATCGCTAAAAAATACTTTGCAAAAAAATTCTTAAGCTTTTAAATCTAGCTTATAAAATGCTTTAGCTTTTTTAGCGTTAAATATACCTAAATCTAGCTTATAAAATACGTTAGCTTTTTTAACGTTAAACGTTTTAAAATTTAGTTTACAAAATGCTTTAGCTTTTTTAACATTAAACTTAACAAAGCTTTTTTAAGCTAAGTTTAAAATTTATTATTAAAACTTTTTATTACTTTTAAAATAGTATAAAGCTTTAAATACTTATTTTATAAAAAAACATTTTAAGCAAGCTAAAAAATTATATTTTTAAAGCTATAAAAATATAAATATATAAAAAAAAGTTAATATATATATTATTTATAAAAAGCTAACTTTAAACTATATATAGGTATATGTTTACAAGTTTAACAAGCATAATTATTATTAAAAATGTAAAACTAGGCTTATTATATAAAAAAACTAATAGCTTATTAACAAAAAAAAAAATATTTACGTATTAACTTTAGCAAAATAATTTTTTTAAACTTTAATAGCTATTGCAGCCAAATTCAACCTTAAATTAAAACAATATAATGCAATAAACACATTTATAAACGCTAAACTTAATAAAAAAATCTATATGCATATGCTTTTAAAGTATTGCAAACTATAGATTTTATTTTAATTATTTTAAGCGCTATATAGCTTTAAAAAATCTTTGTTGCTATAGCAGCGCAAGCTTATTTAATTTTTAAAATCCATAAGCTATAAAGCCGTTTTTTACAAACTATATTATTATTTTAAACAAAATGTTTTAATTTTTATTTATGTAAATAATATAGTTTTAGTTTATAAAAAGCATAAAAAAACAATTGCTTAACGTGCTATTTTTAAACTAAAGCGTTGTTATTAAATAACTAGTAAAAACAACCTTTTTTAGTTTTTTAATATAAAAATAATTAAAAACTGTAATAAAAGCTTAATTTAGCTATTTTAATTTTTATATATTAAAAAAATTGTTAAACTTAAAAACAAAAATGCTTTATATAAAACATATACATTTATAAAAGCAAAAGAGTTAAGCTTTTATAATTAAATAGCTATTAAGCAAAAAATTTATAGCTACTAAAAAAAAATAAGCTTAATTATATATAAAGCAGTAATTACCTAGCTAAATATTGCTTTTAAAGCTTTATAGCTATTTTATTTTAACTTAAATTCTAAGCTAAACTATTATAGCTTTGCTAATTGCTTACTTAATTATTTTAAAACCACTTAATATTATGCTTTTTAATTTAAAAATAAAAATAATTTTATAATTACTAGCAATTTTTTGTTTGCAAATAACATTATTAACTGCAAAAGCTTACAAGCTTATATAATAAAGCTTTTTAAAAATGTTATTAAATAAAAAGCTAATAAATAAAATATTATAATTATATTAACTATTAAAGCTGAGTTATTTGCGTTAGCTTAAACAACTAAAGAATTTATGTTTATTAGCTAACTAATTAAAAAATTAAAAGTTATTTTAAATAATAAGCAGATTTAGATTTAATATAATAATTAGCAAATTATTAGTTTAATAACTAAAAACATTGTTATGCTACATATAAAGCTAACGCATCCCACAAGCTAGTTTTGCACACAAGCAAGTTTCGCACTTTTCTTGGCGTACCCTGTAGGCCACTTTATATGCAGGGGTACTTACTCCCCTTTATTATAACTTCGCGAAAAAAGGTTGTACAATAAAATAATTAGCACTATTAAATTCGTAATAAAATAACGAATCTAATAGTATTTTCTTTTATTTTCTAACTATTTTATTTAAAGCGTTATTAAAAACTACGCTAAAATAATCCCTGCAAATTTGTTTTTGGATGCTATACGCCCATATAAAATAGCTACAAAATAAAAGAAAATACTATTAGATTCGCTATTTCATTACAAATCTAATAGTACTAATTATTTTATTGTACAACCTTTTTTCGCGAAGTTATAATAAAGGGGAGTAAGTACCTCTGCATATAAAGTGGCCTACAGGGTACGCCAAGAAAAGTGCGAAACTTGCTTGTATACAAAGCTAGCTTGTGGGATGTATTACGCTATATTAATATTTATAATTATTAGCTAACGTATAACACAAGTCTATTAACAACTTTCTTATACTTTTGTATACTTATTGTTTATTTACTATTTATTTAACAACTAACAATAGCGCGTTTATAAAATAAAAAGAATATATAGCTTATATTATAAGCTTTTGTACGCAACAAAAAATTAACTTTTAATTGTGCAACAAAAATTTATAATGTTTTTCGTACAACACTTAAGAACTGCTAGCTCAGAATTCTTTTACAATATAATATATTTTTATTAATACAAAAATTAACCGATTTAAAAAAGCAAACCATTATATAATATATAATAAACTTAGTTTTGCAATTATTTTTGCTTTAGTTAAATAATGTTAAAAATATAGCAAATTTTTTTTTATACGCTTATAACGCAACTGCAGTTAGTATTAACTAGGCTTTAAACTTTGTATAACAATAACCTACTTTTTGTACGCGTTTTAACCAAAAAATCGATTATTAACATGTTTTTTACAAAAATTTTAATATATATTAAAAGTGGTTTAAGCTTGTACAATTAATAATAACTTTTAATAAGATTGCTAAAAAAAATATTTATAATTTTAATAAAACGAGCTTTATAATAAGCAAAATATTGTTTAAAATAGTTATTATAACTTTTAACCAGCGTAAATAACTCAAAATAATATAGCAAAGTAATTAAAAATAGTTGTTTGTTATTTAAAATGTTTTATTATATAATTATGTTATTTTATTATATATTATTTTAGCTAAAAAAACCTATTTTTTATTTTAATATAAAAACAGCAAATTGTTATATAACTAGGTTATTACAACTATAAAAAATGGTTAAACAACAAATAAACAAGGTTTAAATTAAATTTAATATTTTAATAAATATACTGCTAGTTATACAAAAAGTATTTATTGCTTACTTATTTTTAATAGCTATAAAAGCTACTATTTTATTAAATTTGAATTATATGCTAAAAAATATAAAATTATTACTTTTTGCATGCTTTTATACTTGTTGTATCAGCTTTAGCTTTTTAATATTAATTATTTTAACTTATTAAAACGTTTGTATGCTAATAAAATTAATAAATTAATACGGTTGTATATTATTTATGTTTTAAAAAAGGATTTTTTTATTGTTTTTTATTAAGCGTACAAAGCTTTTATAACAAAATTAAATATATAAAAAAGTTTTAAAAATATTAAATTAGTTTTATATAATTTAAATTATATGCTTTTACAATTTAAAACCAAATTATTAACTAAAACATTACTTAAGTTATTTTTATTATTTAAAAAACATTTACTTTTTTAAAAATTATAAACCTTATATAATATTAAAAATATGCAATCTTAAAATAATTATATTAAAAAAAAGATTATATAATATAAAAGTAGCTTTTTTATAGCTATTTTAAATGCTATTAATTAAATTACAAAAAATATAACATTGTTTGTATATAAAATTGTATTATTAAAAGAAAAGGTTTTAATATTTCAAAAAGCAAATTATATACTTAGCTAATGTTGCTGTACAAAAAACAAACGTATTTAAAATAAAAGATCTTTTACTATATAAAAAAAACAGAATTTTAAAATTGAGCAAGCTATTAAAAAGCAGATTTTAAAAAAAATATGCGCAAGTAGTTATTATACAAAAAGTAGTGTAACGCGCGTATAAAGGTGTAAAACATACAGCAAGCTTAAACATAATGCGCGCACTTATTAAAATGTTATAAAAACATTTAATAAAAATATTTTTAATTAAATTAAATTGATTTTTAATATTATAGTTAAATTATTATATTTGTTTATATAAAAATGTAAAAAAGTTGTTAATAAACTTGTGTTATTAATAGATTTATATTATACGTTACGTTAAAAAGTTATTAATAGAATTTTTAAAGTTAAATACATTTTTATAAACAACATAATTGCTAATAGTTTAACTAAAGCTTTTTTTAAAAAAAAATAAAACATTTTTTTAAAGCAGCTTAACTTTATAAATATTAAAAACATTTAAAAACAGTAAAAACTACAAAAAATACTTAAAAAGGAATAAAAAATGTTAAAAAACTTACTAAAAAAAAAAAAGTTTAACATATAAATAACTAATTAATTAAAAAAAGTATTTCAGTTTTATAAAGTTATAAAAAGTTATTGCTATAAGTTTTTAGCTGTAAAAATCATTTTTTAAAAAGTGCTTTCTAAAAAGGTGTGTTAAATATAAAAGATATAACGCATCCCACAAGCAAGTTTCGCACACAAGCAAGTTTCGCACTTTGGCTTGGCGTACCCTGAAGGCCACTTTATATGCAGGGGTACTTACTCCCCTTTATTATAACTTCGCGAAAAAAGGTTGTACAACAAAATAATTAGTACTATTAGATTTGCAATAATATAACGAATCTAATAGTATTTTCTTTTATTTTGTAGCTATTTTATTTGGGCATATAGCTTCAAAAAACAAATTTGCAGGGATTATTTTAGCGTGGTTTTTAATAACGCTTTAAATAAAATAGTTAAAAAATAAAAGAAAATATCATTAGATTCGCTATTTCATTACGAATCTAATAGTACTAATTATTTTATTATACGACCCTTTTTCGCAAAGTTATAATAAAAGGGAGTAAGTACCCCTGCATATAAAGTAGCCTATAAAGTACGCCAAGCCAAAGTGCGAAACTTGCTTGTGTGCGAAACTAGCTTGTGGGATGCGTTAATTTTATTTAATATATTAACTAAAAAGATATTTAATAACAAACTTATATCAAAATAATAAAAGCCCTTATATAATTTTGCTTACATATGCAGTTATTACTACATAAAACTTACAACATAATCAATTAATATAACATATTTAACCCAATTGTATGCCATTGCTTATATTTAACAATAGCTACCACACCGTTATTATATTTGTTAAAGCTTTAGCAAATCTATTTATATTTTTAAATATATTTTTAGTTTTAATGCTTTAGTTATTTTTTTTTGTTTTTATATATTTTTTTATTTACAGTGTAAACTATTTTAATGCACTTTTTATTAAAAATTTTACTAACGCATCCTACAAGCTAGTTTTGCACACAAGCAAGTTTTGCACTTTTCTTGGCGTACCCTGTAGGCCATTTTATATACAGGAGTACTTACTCCCCTTTATTATAACTTCGCGAAAAAAGGTTGTACAATAAAATAATTAGTACTATTAAATTCGTAATGAAATAACGAATCTAATACTATTTTCTTTTATTTTGTCGCTATTTTATATGGGCGTATAGCTTCAAAAAACAAATTTGCAGGGATTATTTTAGCGTAGTTTTTAATAACGCTTTAAATAAAATAGTTAGAAAATAAAAGAAAATACTATTAGATTTGTTATTTCATTTCGAATCTAATAGTACTAATTATTTTATTGTACAACCTTTTTTCGCAAAGTTATAATAAAGGGGAGTAAGTGCCCCTGCATATAAAATGGCCTACAGGGTACGCCAAGAAAAGTGCGAAACTTGCTTGTGTGCAAAACTAGCTTGTGGAATGCGTTATATAATAAATTTTTTTTTTAAATTAGTTAATTTTTGTACAAAAAAATAAATTTTGTTTTAGCTTACAATTATGTTATTAACAACTTAACGTTATATAAAAAACGTTATAAATTTTTGTTATAAAAATAAAAAATAATTTTAAGTTATTTTAAAAAGTTTATAATACAAGCTGCAAATCTGCTTTTTTTACAGTACGTATTATTATTAGTAGTAATAAAAATAAAAATAAAAAATAGTGCGTACAAAAGTATAAAAACCAAACTGTTTAACTTATACAAACTATTTACTTATATAACATATTAATTAGTTTTTACATATTAATCGCTTAATTAAATTAGTAGCTATTTAATTAATAGTTTAATATAGCAATAAAACTTTTAATTGTTAAATATAAGTAATAGTATGCAATTAAGTTAAATGTAATATATTAATTAATATGTTGTTATAAGTTTTATGTAGTAATAACTGCGTTTGTAAACAAAATTATATAAAGCCTTTGTTATTTTAACATAGGTTTGCTAGTAGATACCCCTTTAGTTAATATATTAAATAAGCTTATATCTTTTATATCTGACAATAATAACTTAACAACTTTTTAAATATCGAAATTAAGCCGACGCGGTTAATCGGAATCAGCGACAAGCTGTTATATTATCTTGCCAAGATCACAACCATGCGCAATTAAATACGGGCCAATATGGCAAGGTCGACTACACACCGCTTTATTGTGCTGCCGAGATTTACCATGCAATCCACCAGTGGACGCCAACTTGGCCAGCGGGAGACAGCCGAAACCGCGTTAGTCAGCTCTACAAGCAGATGACATGGGTGTACTTATACCGGACCATCTATCCACCATCGACGTCTTAGCCTCCCCCCTTTGCCCTCCGATATCATATCGCGGCTTTTCGAGCGGTGGTCATGATGTAACGTCGCCATGCCATACTGACGGAGATGCACTTTTGTCAGTTAGCTGATATCCCCTACCGATACATTGGTACATTACGATTGGCGTATAGCTTACACCGTTGATGAGTCTCTTGCGATCCTCGACTCTTTTGAGCCGAGTGATCCGGTGCAAACACTGCTGTTGGTTCCCTGCCTTGTAGTTAGTTTGCGCGTCGTTTGCGCCCAAGCAACAGGAACGTGTCCGCACTGCGGTTCGCACTGTGCGCGGGTACACAGGCCTGCCCAATTGCGACCGTGTTATCGAGTGTCTGACAGAAGTATGGCTACATATGGGCCGAGCCGAGTGGGAAAGAGCGTGGGATTGGCAGTCTGCTAAGGGGTCTGTTCAGGGATCGGAAGCAAGCTACCGTATTCTCTCACCAAACTCTTACAGAGGATGCCGTTGAGTTGTTGGCTTGCCAAAGGGTTTCCCAATCGCGTGATGGGATACAGAATGAAAACATAGAGTTTATATGGGGGAATAATGGGTATTTAGATGAGAAAATCCCGGAAAGCCCAACAGCGCTGTATGACCCACGACAATACCCTGTTGCCACCAAGTTCGAGTCTATAGTCGCTAGGTACCAAGACTCATACACCCGATCAAATCGTTACCACTCTCGACCATGATATCTAGACCACGAGCCCAGCTAACGTGCAGAAATACCCTGTGCCCAACAGTTTGCTGCTAAGCACGGCGTTGTCCATTATACAGCCGGCAGGGGTATGAGTCACCAGATCATGGTCAAGGAAGGATATGCTAGCTCTGCACCATGGTCGTGGCTTCAGACTCCCACGCGGTTTATTACGGTACCCATAAAAAGGGGTCTATGTGAACGGCTTGGAAATATGATTCGAATTACAACAATTCTTCTAGGGTACAGACATTCCTTTAATCATCATTCCGAAGGGTTTCCGGAAATAGCTCTGGAATTCTAAGGCTATACGGACCTATACTTGCCCAACCTATGCGACTGCGTGTGCGTGGTGACAGGTTCCCCCAGTAGCGCGGGTTATTTTCTTGGGAAAGCTACTACGGGCTCTGAGGAGACCACGGCTAGCCTGCCGATCGATTACCGCACGACTATCGCGAACATGTCTTGCAAATGAGGAGCTCTTAGCGGTATTTTCCTTATTGATCGGACTCTTGAAAGCTGGCTGCGACACAAGACGACGGAGGCAGCTAAGCTTGAGAATGACAAGACGACACGCTCACGCATCAACCATGAAAGAATCGACCAGCTGCTCGCTAACCCCCTTACGGCAGATCCCGATGCGGCGTATGCCAAACAACTTTACTTCGATCTCGGTTCGATTTCGCGTTACGTCTCTAGCCCCAACTCAGTCAAGGTCGCCACACAAACGAGCTCGCTCCCTAGAGGATCAAAGCTAACCGCGCATAGTAATATACTCCCTCCTCTCCTTATCCAGTTTTTATCAACTTACAATACGCAAAGTATCGTATTTTGCACGAACTCGCGAGCTTCCGGCATCGCTGAGGCTGCTAGGGTGTTTAAGGATGCTGCTAAAGCTAACCCTGAAGTTAAGCCCAAGATCGCCGACGGCGTCCAGCTCTACATTGCGGCGGCCTCGGCGCCCGAACAAGCTGTTGCTGAGACTGTTGGGGACTGGCAGGCATTTCTTGATGCTGGCGCCTAGGCGCTTCCGTCTGGATGTGGGCCTTGCATCGGGCTTGGACGCGGCCGCTTGGTGCCTGGTGAGGTCAGCATCAGTGCAAGCAGCTGGAATTGGAGTGGATATATGGGAAGTCGAGAAGCACATGCGTATCTAGCCATCCCGAGGCTGTTGCTACCAGTGCCTTAAGTGGCATCATCCCCGGACCAGGCAACTATAAGGTACCTGGGGTTGGTCCGGTGTTGAGTATGGATACGGTACTGGCCCGAGGCAAACCACTGAAGACAAGCTTAACAGCATGATCCAGCAGCTTGACCCTCGATTGAGCGCGTGGAATCCGCTTCCGAGGCTGTCGCCTCTGCCTCAGCTACATACATCCTACCTGGCCTAGTGTTAGGTATCTACTCTTGTGGCAACTAACTACTTGAACCCCCCAACTTTTTGAATAATGAAGGTGCCCCGTATATACCCAGTTGATACCACCAGGCCAGTTAGTATTAGACGCTCGGAGCAACAAGTATTCATCCTACCCCCTATATCTAGGCTTTGACGCTCGGTGCTCTGAAATTGTGAGGCTGCGTAATTCTCTAGGGTATCTAGGTTGCCTCAGCACCAGTCTTCTTTATCTGTAAGAGCTAGATTTGATTGCTCAACTGGGTAACTTGGTTCTATGGACTCACTATTTATTGTCCCATCATCTAAGCACGAGCCAAGTCCAACCTCATGCCATGTAAACTCTGAGCAGGCAGCCGAAGGCGCCAATCCCGCAACGGATCGGTACCTCCTATCGACACCGGTAACCTGGCCTACCATCCACGCAGGATCGCAAAGGTCTGGAGGAGCCCCGTTCCGTGTATTATAATATTCACAGTACCCTAACTCACAAACTATACTTCCGCGGTCATTCGAAACGGAGATAGGGTAACCAAGATCAGTACTCTTAATCACTGAAGGTTCCGAAGCCGAGGTAGGGGGTCTCATGTGTGAGCACATAATAATCTCTATTCCACTTGCTGGTGACCCAGTGAGAGACCGATCGAGGGTCTAAAAAGCTAGACGCAAGCCCCTATTTTGAATCAGTCGACTCCAAGGGCTCGTTGAACCTCCAAAGGCACTATGAATTCCCGCTCGGGTGGCACAAGGCCCTTGCTCAGCAATTCCTCGTCAGTTACCCCTGGGCTTTCCCTTAACTCCCGTTCCAATGCGCGCGCCTTGTCTGTAACATCCTCGATGCCAACGATCCATTCATCCGCCCAGGTGGTCGCCAACAAGCCGGGGATCCCGATCTGAATGCTGCGGTAGCCTAGTTTTTCCAGCCAAGGCGATCGCTCCGGGTCCCATTGTACCTTGACGACCGACGACTTCTCTCTAGGAGGTTTATCACAGCTTGTGGCGCCGTCTGGAGTAAGCTCTCTCCCGGATTCTGTTGTCAACGTTGCCTTTTTTAGTAGCGCGATAAAGTGCTCATGCTTCATTGTTAACGCTAGGATCCGCTCCTGATTCTTATCTTTGTACGAATACCCCGCGCGGTACATCATCCAGCACCAGCTGGGCTTAATCCATGTCATACGGCCAAGTCGGAACTGTGGTGAAGCGTTTAACTTTTGCTGATTGACGGCCGTTGAAGCGATTTCGCTGTTATACGCTTGGTAAACAGTAATAGTTTCTTCATCGTAATGTGCGCGAATTTGGCATTGCTTGATATTTCCTTTCGCTTTGGCATTAGATGCCATGTCTCCCCAATTCGGGGTTGTAGCAAGCGTTTTAGCACCTCGTAGTTGACTTGGGAAGTCGTCCACCGACAGTACCCTTTCGTTGCTATGACGCTGTGCTCGTGGCTGTGCTCGCTGCCTTAAATAGTTGTATATATTAATTAATAAGCTCATGGCTTTGTGGAAAAAGGGCCTTGGCGAAGTGAAAAGTTCGGCACTGTGCGGAGAAAAGGGTGATATAATGTGTGGGGTAAGGTAGTAAGTAGT
Source organism: Xylaria digitata (assembly GCA_022495195.1). Classification (NCBI taxonomy): domain Eukaryota; kingdom Fungi; phylum Ascomycota; class Sordariomycetes; order Xylariales; family Xylariaceae; genus Xylaria; species Xylaria digitata. The sequence goes on from MU377055.1 coordinate 38,980, forward strand.
GTATAGTCAATAACGTATTAGCCACCCAATTGGACCAGCCACCTAATTGAACCACCTTTTTTTAGTTTCGATCTACACCACCTTTTTTTCAACACTTTTACAACTAATACTATTTTTACAACCTAACTATTAATTTTATTACTAATTTAATTAATACGATAGATAAAAAAGACTGTATTTAATACGTACTTAAAGCTTTTTGTAGCAGCGAAGTGTTTAACTTTTAAAAAGCTGCTTGTTTGTTTAATATACTTTGTTTAACTTTATATTATTAAAACGTTAGTATAAAAGCACGCACTAAAGCTATAAAAAGCTACTAAAAAAAATTTTTAGCTAAAAAAAAGTTTATTGTACGCGTTTTTTTTTAAATAACTATTTAAAGCTAGCTTTTAATAATTAGTGCTTTTAAAACTTTTGTTATATATTATTTAAAAGCTAAAAGCAATAATAAGTTTTTAAGCTACAATTAGTACAAAAAATTTTTTTAACGTTACTTTAAACTATAATTTTAACAAGCTTGAAACTTTAACTAATAATATAAAAATAATGCTTTATATAAGTTTTTAAATAATTAGTTTAAAATTTATTAACAAATATAATTATTTTACAACGTTGTTATTAAAAATATTTATAATATAAATAAAAAAAAGCTTATAAAAAGTATTAAAAATAATGTTAAAGTTTTTATTTTTTAAGCGAACAAAATTATAATTACAAACTAAGCTAACAACTGCAAATAAGTTTTAATTATTAAATATATTAATGTTAACAGCTATAATTTGCTACTGTTCATTATATTTAAAAGTAAACAGATTTAATAGTTTTAATTAAATTTTAAGCTTTATTTTAATATTGTTATTTGGATTATATTTAATAATTAAATTAATAGCTAACGCATCCCATAAACTAGTTTTGCACACAAATAAATTTTGCACTTTTTAAACTTTTTTGTACGATTAATATTTTAATTTTATTATTTTAACTAATACTGTTTTAATTAATATGCTACTTATATAAAACAAATCAAATTTAATTTTTGCTTTAAAAGCAATTTGTACAAACCTTAATTTAAGCGTACAACGCGCAGCAAATATTTTTAACATACTTTTTTACATTTTACTTAACTAAAAAAACAAATGCAATATAAAACGCGTTATACTTTCGTATATTTAAAAACTTACCGAATTTAAAAAACAATTAATTATATAATATATAATCGACTTAGTTTTGCAATTGTTTTTTTTTAAGCATAATATTATTAAAAATATAACAAATTAATTATTAAAACTACGCAAAAAAGCTTACGTTAAAAAAAATTAAACTTTAAACTTTATATAATAATAATTAAAGCTTAAAACGCGTTTTAATTGCTAAATTGATTATTAGCATGTTTAAAACAAAAATTTGATTAAATATTGCGTTTAGTTTGCTTTTATATAATATATAATTAACAAATAAAAAATTTAAAAAAAAATATATATATAACTTTAACAAAACTAAGTTTGCAATAAATAAAATTATAGCCGAAATAGTTATAACAACGTTTAAATAATTAAAAAAATCAAAAGTTATATAATAAAATAATTTAAAATAGTTTATAGTTATTTAAGCTATTTTGTTATATAGTTATATAATTTTTTTATATATTATTTTAGCAGTAAAAAACTATTTTGTATTTTAGTATTAAAACAGCTTATTATTAAACAATTAAAAAATTGTAATTATAAAAAATAATTAAATAACAAACAAACAAAATTAAAATTAAATTAAACATTTTAATAAATATATAAAACGTTATATAAAAAATGCTTTTTAGCTATTAATTTTTAACAGCTACAAAAGTTACTATTTAATTATTTTTAAACTATATTATAAAAAAGATTTTATAATTATATTTTATATGCTAGTTTATTTATTGTACAAGTTTTAGCTTTTTAATGTTAAATGTTTTAGTTTATTAAAACGGGCGTACAATAAAAAAATTAAATATTTAATGCAAGCATATGTATTATACGTTTTAAAAAAAAAAAATTTTATTTGCGTTTTTTAAAACGTTTAACGCATTAATAATAAAAGCAAATATTTAAAAAAGTTTTTAAAAAGCAGAATTAATATTATATAATTTTAAATAATTTAACTAAAGCTAAATTTTAAGCTTAATATATTTAAAAACAAGTTGTATAATATATAAATAGCTTTTTAACAACTATTATTAACAGTATAAGCTAGTTATTATATAATATAACTACAATTTTTTATTGTTTTGCATTATTAAAAAAAAAGGTTGCAACTTTTTGTAAAACAAATAATAAGTTTAGCTAACATTGTTATATAAAAAGAATTTGATTACAAAATAAAAAATCGCTTATTATATAAAAAGCATAAAAGCTACAAATTGTATAAAATGCTATTAAGCAAAAAAAGTTTAAAAATTATTAAAATAATCGTTGTACAAAAAAACAAAAAACTTGCGCACAACGCTGTAAGCTTTGCAGTAAAGCCGGTTATAATGCGCAAACTTATTAAAATAATATAAAATTGTTTAATAAATCAAATTCCAAATAAATTTAATTAATTAAATATATAATTGTTAAATTATTTAAAATTAATTGTATAAAAGTTTAAAAAGTGCAAAACTTGTTTGTATATAAAACTAGCTTATAAAATGCGTTATATAGTTTTAAAATAGCTATAACATTTTGATTTTTATATTAAAAACAATGTTAAAAGCAAATATAAGCTATTAATTTTAAATAGCTATTTAAGTTATTAAACAATTAAATTTATTAAATATTATAAAAACGTTTAAATTATATTATTTTGTTTACTTTTTTTTATAACTTATATATTTAGCTTTTTAATTAAAGCTTATAAAAAGCTAGTTAGCTAAAAAGCTGTTTTTAGTGCTAAACAAATTAATAACTATTAATTTTTAGTACTATATTAAAAAGCTTGTTAATTAATTATATTTAATATAGTTAGTACATAAAAAAGTATAAGGCTTTTTTTATATAACTTTAATAAAGTTTTAAAAAGCTATTAGCTAAAAATATTATTTTTTATTACAACTATTATAATTATAGTTATTATTATTATAATTATGTTAGCTAATTTTGCAAATATAAGCTTTATTATTAAAAATAACTTTGTAAATTAAGTTAATTAAATTGCTAGCAATATTTTTATAGTATGCTTAACTTTTTTACGTTTTAACGTTGGTTTTTTTTACAAAATTTATATTATTAGCTTAATAAATAACGTTGCGTTAAAAGCTATTAACAAAAGTTTTATATAAAAGCAGCAAAAAATACGTAATAAAAAAATTAATTTAAAGTTGTTTAGCATAGCTAAACTGTTAACTGTTTAAAAAATGCGTACAAAACTAGAAGCGAAAAAACAAGTAAAACAAAAACAATTTAACAAAAAAGCATGCAAAGCTATATTAAAAAAAAAAGTAAGCTTTGCAAAGCTAGTTTAAAAAAAAAAGCTTGTTATAACTAATTTATTTAATTTTAACTAGTTATATTAAGCTGTATTAGCTTAATTTAGTAGTATATATAGTAGTATTAGTGTTGTTTTAGTTTAAATAGCTGTTTTTAATAGTTTTAGTGGTATAAAGTGTAATAAGTAGTCCAATTGGGTGGCTAGTCCAATTAGGTAGCTAATACGTTATCTTTGCATGCCACTAGGTTAACGCATACCACAAGCGGATTAACACCCCAAGCGGATTGACACTTTGGCTTGGCGTACCCTGTAGGCCAATTTATATGCAAGGGTACTTACTCCACTTTATAATAACTTTGCGAAAAAAGGTTGTACAAAAATAAACTTAGTATTATTAAATTTGTAATTAAATAAGGAATTCAAAGGTATTTTTCTGTCACGTTTGGGAAGTCTTTCGAGGTTAGGTACAATATAATGTATATTCTGTATAGTAGGTCTTATACAAGGCTAAAGCTTGTAGAAAGGAAGAATAGTGTGCGGAGCACACCTGGATAGATTATAGTGATATGGGCAGACAGAGTCAGAGAGAACACACTCTGATTAGTGGTTTGGTTGGTAGTGCACCTGAATTATGACAGTTTGGGAAGGTTCCGGAAGGGCGGAAGTGGTAGGTTAGTTGTTTATTAAGTTTCGTACACTATATTTACGGGTGACTAAGCAACCTAGTTCAAGTGACCCGATGTTCAATATGATTTCTAAGGAAACTGATTATTATACTGCTCTTTGATTCGATCTAACGGCGCACTGTATTTGACGCTGACGTTCTCTACCACCTTCCAGCTGAGCGCTTGAGAATAAGCCTTGGGTTAGGCGTAACCGCGAACACGATTATCGTTATTTTTGGTATCATCAAGTCGGGATTACTCAGTGTTGAATTGTCGTTTCAAAGTATTAAAGCTCATATACTTGCGGCTTGTTGGCCATCCCTTCTAAGTTTGATTTCGATGGAGCAATAGGTTAGGCTCATCAAGAAATTATATCGTCTCAAGTCAATTCCATTCAGGCAAGACCAACCGCACACATTTTCATAGGGTTCGCTTGATAAGCGCTAAGCGTTATGTCGTTCGGATCCAGGTACGCACGACTCTTGGTGTACCGCCGCTCTGTACCTAGATTTCTAACCCTGCTAGCATTGGAGATGCCTTCGCTATCATTGGAGCTATTGAGCGCATTGTGAATGAAGTCCGAGCTTATCAATCTGCCCCTCTGCACTTCCAACGACTTGCTATAGAACTTGGGTTTCTATCTTCAGTTTGCAAGCAAGTGTTTGAGCTTCGGCCTTCGCTCCCGGATGAACTACAACATATCGAGCGGATTAGGGCTATAGCGATGCAATGCCTGGGCCCTCTTCAAGATTTTGAGGCTAAGATGGCCAAATACGAAAACACGCTTGGTACCCATAGAGATTGCATCAGGGGTAAAAGGCGCAGGGTAGAAAGCATTAAAGGGTTTGGGAAACAGCTGCATTGGTCTGCTATCGCACAGCATGACGTCAATGAGTTGAGAGCAATCTTGACAAGTGAGATCCTAGCTATCAATACCTTGCTTACTATGATTGAATTGTGGGTGTCCTCCCTGTTTTACCATCGACCAGAATAAATTCTTTAAAGGGAAACAAGTCCGATCAAATTCGAGCTAGTGACTTACTTTCAGTAGGAGTAGCTTGGAATCGCAGAATTTTGTGAATCAAACATACCTGACTCAACTGCGAACCCTCATCCGAACGACGAATGATGCCTCTACAGAGATCAAGCGATATTTGGTCGATTGTAAATTGGCCTCAGAGAAACTTGAAAGTCTCATCACGTCAGGAAATATGACTCAGCAGCAGCAAACCCGAATCTTAAAAATAATTGAAAACAAAACAAACGACACTCGAAAGGCCGTCTGTGACCTATCACGACGGCATCAGCATTGTGCCTTGGGCGTGAGAGAAGCGATCGATGACGTGTCGAGCCAGATTGTAAAGCTGTTTTCATTCAAGGGGTATATGGAAGATTGGATACGTCAGATTGGTGAGTGTCGCTTATAGCGAATACCCCAAAACTCAAATAGCCTTTGATACCTCTATCCACCCTGAAATTGTTAACGCCTAGGTGACAGTTCAATTCTGTAAAGACATTATCGCGATGGTGGAGAGGAATACACAAATCTTACTCTCATTACATGGCATGATGACTAAACTTTCAGTTTTGCTCAGCCGGTCGAACATTCAGTTGCCGATCCTTGAATTTGAAAACCCCTTTGGACATACCCTGGCTTTGCCATATCAACTATGCGATACGTGGAATGTGAGTAATTTCTATATTATGCCCCCGAATTCTGGCAACAAATTCTAGCTAGACGGTAAATAGAGTAGTTGCTAATACCAAAAAAAAGAACCTGCACCGGCTGTTACTCTGTATGTTTTTTGACAAGCCGGGACTGAAGTTAGTAGAGGCGGGTCGCTTCCTCATCACGAACTCGAATACAAATAGGATTATCAAGCCGAACCTGTGGTCGACGTCTATTGCCCCGGGCGATAAGGTTTTCATGTCAATGGTACTGGAGAGGATTCGTAATCAAAGAAAACTATGCCCTAGGTGTAGCCACCCGTTGCCAATACTGATTTCCGGGGGAGCAATCTGGTCAGTACAAGCAAGTTTACAGACAAGATCTTGAGCTAACACTCTTGTTAGTCAGCGTTGCAGGCTCTGGTCATCCACAGCTGATGACAGCAATAATGCCTGGGGTATCTCTGAGTATTCTAGCAAGTTGAGTATTCCAATTCCCCCTCCAGAGGAAGTCCGCCTGCAGGGCTCCTCTTGGAAAGGCAGTTGGACGTCCATCCCCATGCGAAAACAGATTACCAGGCGCGTATCGACTTTGTCCAAGAAGCGGCGCCTGGAAATGCTTTGCAATGAGGACGTCGATGTTTCGTCCCGAGTCCTGACGGACGATGAGATTGAAAAAACGTTCCGGCGTGTGCACGTCGTAGCGTTCCAAGGTGATCCCCTTGAAGCTCTTGTGAAAATCGGGCAACGATGCAGGGATCTAATGGTCATGTTCTTCCCGAGTTTTCCGAGTTCGCATCAATCACTTTCATCCCCTGAATTCAAGGACACATTCTCCAGTATTCTCGCTGATCTTGAAGAGATCCGTAACTCAGGAATCACCCCTATGGCTGAACTCGACACTCGGCGAGGATCTGCCGTCGAACATATGATTCTTGAAACGTATCTCCAAAAGACAGCCACTATCCTTGAAAATGCTCCTTTAGGTGATATTTTCTCTTACGAAGATATCCAGAAACTAGTAAGATGGCTGCAGGGAGAACCCGAGGGGTATGTACGATGGTCGTGGCGCTACGGCTCTAGTGTTCTCCCACCATCGCCCCATACACTTGCGCCTGACTCTTTTCATACTCTTAACTTTCATAAGTATCCGATTTCTAGCCTGGAGGAAATTAAATTGGAGTTTAGTTCCAGCCGACGTGCAGCACACGGGCAGCCTATGCCGATCTATGGGAGGGGGCGAAGGGATATTGATTGGCGTCTTGTTGCAACTTCGGATTCTGAACGCCCGGGAACGGTAATGCGGGCAAATGAGATATCAGCAGAGCACATCTCGACGCTAACAGGCCGGATGAGCGCTATAATAGCTCATAGGAAGGCTACTCGGCTACTCAAACAGCTCAGCTAATAACTCACAATAAAAAGGCATACAAAGGGTTCCATCCTGAGAAATCCAAAGTCAGTTAAGGGGAGTTCGAAGAAAAAGGGGTCAAAGATAATGCCAAAGAATCCTGAATGATTACTAGATTGAAGATATCTTTTCAAGCCTCAGAAAAGTAAGGGTTATGACATTTTATCGCGAGGATGCCTCAAAACACATAGAAAAAAAAAAATATTATATCAAATAGAATTTAATATTTAAAATTATATAACTGCTTATTTTTTGATTTAAATAAATAATTAGTTAGAGATATTTCTCGGAAGGGCCGGTTCTTGTTGTGTACTGCTTTCATAATGCAGGCTAGATATGTGCAGCAATATAACGGACCCCGGCAATTAATTCGCCAGTCCGTATACCACATTGACATGAGTCTAGAAATCTCGGGATTGTCATGGTACTTGATAGGATCTTGACGGCCGGAACAAATTTGACAGGTTGTCGAATATCCAGAATAGAATAGTCCTGTGAAGCCTATCGACAACTCTCCAAAGGACGTTAATTAGATATTCAGATTTGATCTCAAGCAGGTTGCGGTCGTGGCAGGAGACATGCGGCATTAGGCTGGTCGGGTTGGAAATAGCTTGAAGGCGGGCGAGGATGCGCAATACGCTGTCGAGCTTCTCAGCATTGCCAAACTGGTGTATTATCATATCGCTCGGCCTAGCCAGGTGGATATGGTATTTCGTGACGAGTATTTAGTATCTAGTCTCACAACCCAGACACATTCTCCCTCAAGATCGTATAGGAAATAGTTACGGGTATAGCTCTCGTATCTAACTTGACATCTCCGGGGATTCGATCCTGACTCGCTTTGAAGTACCAAGGAACCTCGGCCATGTGTCTGCATTTTACATCCCTACGACACAATTGATATATTTCCTATGAAGCCTCGAAATGACAAGCACCCATAAGTCCCTGTCCCCTCGCTTTTAGTCAACAGAGCCTATTCAAATATACATACTAACCCTATCTAAGGCCGGTAAACGCGTCATGGTCGCTACCGCAATTATACACCTAGTTTACAAGGTTGCTATAAGCCTTAGTATTTCTCTCTACAGCGCTCACTCGATGCTATTCCTGACAACTCCTAGACCATATCCGGCGCCTCAAGGATGAGGTCCGTCATACCGTCGATCGCATTCTCAGTCTCCTCCGTCGAGACCAGCCCAGCCTCAGTACAAGAATACAAGGCATCACCAACATAGTTCTGACAGTTCCAGCTCCGATCGCCGTTGTTAACAGGCGTCGACCAAATCGCATCCCGCAACCTCCGGTCGGATGATGTGCTGACTGGGATTGTGGCCACGGGCACGAGACCTACGAATAACTCGCTGCTTCCAGGATCATATTCGAGCTCTTCGCGCTCGAAAAACCCTGCCGCTCCTGCTACGTGCAGGTACCGACGCCATAGGACAGTGCCGTCCACGGATAAGTGCTGGATTAGTAGTTCCGTGTGTCGGTATTGAGGTGCGTCGATGGGATCGCCGCGGAAGACGATCACGTCTAGACGCTGCAGCTCGCAGGGTTGTCCCCCGGTGGACACGGATTTCCCCGTGGAGGTACCCTCGGTCGATGATGTATTTGAGCTGCCAACAACCTTGCTTGGACTCTCGATATCTTCGCTAGAATCCATCTTCGTTTCCCCTTGTGACCGAGATCAAGGAGTAGAATTGTTGTACCGGAGGCTCGGACCTCGTTTGATAGGAATAACTATTAGATTTGCTGTGGTGGAAGGGAGAAAATTGTTCTATAAGGCTGTCGGAAAGTAGATCTATCTGTCCATTATATAAAGCCGCCCCTACCCCCTTGTAGCTATTACGGCACTGGCTATTAGGACTGCGGGTTCAGCCGGGAGAGGATAGAATTATAAGGGTTGCCGCCTGGGACCGGCCTAACCAAGGCTAGTCTGAAATGCCGGAACTGAACTCAAAGGCGCGCCAATGGCGGTTCCTGTCGATCCCTTCATGCGGCGGTAACTAGTCTCCCAGAGGTATTGGCGCCCAAGCGGAAGTTGCTGAACTACGGTTCTTCGTTAACTCCACTTAAGGTATCATTAGCCTATAACAAGATGTGGATATCGATGCTACCGTGCCAAGACCAAGAGTGTGTATCCCATTGGTTGTCTGTAACTGTGGCTCGTGTGTGGCTTGTGTAGGCCCCTTAACAGAGTAGCATTATATATCATAAGTCAGAATAGAATTGACAACCCTCACTAATGTGGCTGTTTGTTTTCCCTATATTGAAATAGACTAACAGAAGTACAGTAGACGGTCTTATGTAGGCTTGTTAAATTAACGTACTTTGAAATGGCCTTAGTTTAGACTTAGCTATAAAAAGGCAGTAGTTAAACCATAAGCGGGGATAGTTTAACAGGTCTAGTTATATCAGTTTATATAAAATTATCACACTTCTCTTTGCTGCCAATTTTAGTATTAAATTATTGTAATTGCACAAAGAAGAAAGTTCTACCTATGGTAGTAGTCTTTGCCAAGTTGTATAACATTGGGACTGACGTGTGTCCGATGATATGTGCTTCGACGGAGATACAATTCAAAGATAACTATGCTCTTGTGCTGCTCGTTTCTTCCAGTGTACAAGACGTAGCGCAGGTGAGTTGCAGATGCCACCTCTAGATAACGAGAATAGATTACCTCAAGAAGCTAGGCACTAGGCACTCTCACCGAAAATGAACTCTAGTCTACAAATACGTGCAGGGATTATTGTTAATCCAAAAATCAGCATCTCAACGTAAGAGCATATTAAATCTAGTATAGGTAGCTCAGAGCTCATATTTCGGCTAACACGGTATGCATCCTTCAAGCAGTCATGGAACTACAGCCAACACCCACATCCAAGAGAAACAGCCGCCTCGCTCGTTGGGTTCTGGGACATATCTGACCTTCGTTCCCAATCACCACCGTGCAGGTTCGCGGCAAAGCGCTACAGGTGCCCTTCGCCCGGACACTCCCCTTTTGTTCTTACCCACCGGGGCTTCTAAGGGTTGAACATCCTCATACGTCCCGAAAAAGCCGACATTACGGGAATCGTCGACTGGGCTGGGGCAAATATCCTTCCTTTCGACGTTTAGCTGCGCGGATTGGACAACATGCTCGGCTACGTTTATCTCCCGTGTCGTGATTATACGACAACTACTGTGAGCTCGGGGGCGTATTCTAGAAGGCCTCTTGATGGAGGCTAATCATCTATTAGACCATGATTTACAGTTCGTCTGAATTGCCATGACTGCCAACTTGTTCTATCGTTAAGGGTTTGTCATGGACGAGACTACTCTCCTTCCGTAGCTCAATGCTTTGCGCACCGCCGGGAACTGAATGTCTATAACGTGAATTCGTTTATTCTGCGATAAAGATTCCCCCTCGTCATAAATAGATTCGAAACTAGAGACGGAAGATGTCACAATCGACTGCCATGACTCCCGTGGAACAAAGAGAGTCCTTGTATTGCGGAACCCCGTGCATCAGCAAGTGTCATATTCTACCCCCATGTTAGCAGTCCTGACAGAAGACTTACGAAGCAGTAATTAGTGCCTATACACAGTTTCACTGCAACAGGTGGTAATAAGGGCGCTGCCATCTCCGTTAAAGATGGTAAATGACATACGGTATTAAACATGGTAGCACAGTACCGACGTGAGGCCATAGTGTGACCACTGGCGTAGAAGACGCAGAAATAGATGTTGCCACAAGAGGCGAGATGGGTATACGCCACTTTATCTAGCAACCTGAGAGGAAAACGGTAGCCTCGTGACAATTCCCATAGATAATAGCTCTAGGATTGATGCAGGAAACAGCCAAAGAAGCATCGCGTTATATGAGGCTGCACCGAGTGGTAATGAAGCGCGTCGTTAGGAAAGGGGCAATCCTAGATGATCAGGACATACACGGTCGGACAGTCATGTCACAGGCGTTCTTGGGTACATACTCAATCGAGGCTATAACCCTCCTGACATGCCAAACTGGAGATGGTGGGTAGACATCAACACATTTCACACCTAGAAACACGCAAGGCGGCTCTCACCTCACATCATCACCCTCAAGCCACTCCGTATCACGTTCACGTATAGTCGGTCGTACGAGTGTCTTCTCAAAATCTAGGCATTTTCGTTTTCTAGATGAACCTGATCCTCTATCACCTGTAGAGTAGTGAAGTGTAGTGTATAGGGCGTGAGTACGGTACATGACATCTCAGGTGCGCACTGTATCTACAACAAACATGTTGCCCAGGCTTGTTCAAGTCATCGTGTCTGAGGAATTCCGCGCTCGTCCGTTGCGCCCAATTATGCCCTTGCCGGTATCATTTCTTCTAAACGCCTTTTTATTCCCTTAGCAATCCCTTAAAAAACCCGAGCGCGCTTGCTGACATGTCATAACTTCGTAGAAAAACCAAATCCAGTTCCCGGCCGAGATGACCCTCGTCGGTGTACCCGTCAATCTCGGCTGTCCGCCTGCACCTTCTCGACCACGGCCTTGACCTTGGGGTAGAGCGGGTGGGTGGTCTCGAGACCAGTGATTTGGCTGACTACCTCGTCGGCACTCTTCTCAGCCATGATCTTGGCGAGCTCTACACTCTCCTTGTCACCCTCAACGTTCTGGAAACGGAAGGCCATCTCGGCAGCCGCCAACAGCGCTGTGGTCTCCATGCCCTCCTCGGCTAGAGAAGCAGCAGGTCCGATGAGTCGCTCATGGCGGCCGAGTTTCCGCAGGGGCTCACGGCCTACTCGCTTCACCGAGTCGTCAAGGTTAGGGTTGCTGATTCTGTCAAGAATCTTGTTCTTATAAGCCTCCTGTTCATCCTTGGAGACACCGTGCTTCTTCACAATGAAGGCAGCTGTCTCGGAGATAGCGGCGGCAACTGACTCTCTGATACTGGCATCCGCCATGGCGTCGTGGATAGCGGGTTTTCCTCGGTTGTATCCGTAGTAGGCAGCAGTAGCGTGAGAGGTATTAACGGTGTACAGCTTACGCTCGATGTAAGGGTCGAGGTTGTCAACGTAGTGAATAGCCGGGACCTCGGGCTTAGCAACACCAGCCTTGGTGAATGGGGTGCTCTCGACAACCCACTCGTAGAAGAGCTCGAGTTGAACGTCTAGGGTAGGCTCACCCTTCTTGTCGGGGACGATGCGGTCAACGGCCGAGTTGGCATAGACAGTCTTCTTCTCGTGGTCGGCCAGGCTCTCAGCAGGGGTGTTCTTGGGGTCCTTGATATGGCCAGCGAGGTTGGCAGTGTTGTTAATCATGTTCTCGCAGGCAATGATAGCGAGGGGAGTCTGCTCGAGGGTGCGCTTGGCAACACCCTTGGCGATGACAGGCGCAATGAATTGGAGAATTCGAGGACCGACAGAGCAGGTCAGGATGTCAGCGGAAGCAATCTCATCGATCAGCTTGGCCTCGTCGGTGCGGGAGTTGATGGCAACGTAATTGGTGATGGTCTTCTGGGTAGTGCCGTGAGTACCTAGCTCAACGACGTTGTAGGAAGGCTGGGCATTAAGGCTGTCGACAAGCTTGTCAACAACATCAGCGAAGACGATATTGTAGCCGGCCTCGTGTAGGAAGCAGGCAACGAAGCCTCGACCGATGTTGCCGGCGCCGAAGTGAACAGCTTTCTTGGCCATGATGATGGTGATGAGGATGGGGATGCAAGACACGTAATGGATCTACGAAATGGCAAGAGGGTGTAAATCGGGGAAGAAGGATGCAATCGAAGACAATTGAAGACAGGAATAGGATCACGACTGTGATTCAAACCTCTGCTTTGGATGTAGGAGTTGCAAGTATGATGGGAAAACAGAAAGGAAGAATGAATGAGGCGGGGAAGAGGTGAGTTCTTATAGGTAGGATGTATTCTCGTCACATCACACATCAGAGAGGAGAGACGGGAAGAGAAGAGGGAATACGTACAGTCAATCGGGTAGGGAAGGGCGGCATTGAGGGGTGGAGGGGTATTCCGGTAGCGTAGTGCATTAGGTAGTGTACATAATACCAGGTACCTATTACAGGTAGATACCTATTCAGAACCCATTATCATATACCTTGGTATACGGGGTACTAGCGTATGGGGGCAGACGGGGGGGGGTTTCCAGGGGCGTTTTCAGGGAGGTATCATCGAACCCACTATGGCCTGTGGGTGAGCTGATAGTGTACCATTGTGTACAGCCCTGGCTATTGCCTTGGAGATACCTGACCACACTGCTGGCCTAGTGTACTAGTACATACATGTAGCAGCGTTAGGTTAAAGCTAGTGCATGTGCTGAACCAGCCCAATTGATTGGATAGACGGACACCAGAAACAGGCCATCAGTATAAAACTGTGTTACGACAAAAGTATTCCGTCTAGGTAGATTACAACTCACATTCACTTCTCACCTCCTCTCATCCTCTTTCTCCTTTCCTCTCCTATTACGTACATAACCTATTCTAGATTGGCAGTAAATAAGTACCAAATACTTATATATGTACTGTTTTTATGGGAACTCTATCTAGACGAATAATTCACACGTGTGTAGTTTCTAAATACAAGAGTGGCTAGTCCAGCATCTAAAATGGAATGGGACACATAATATTCTCTCTCTCAGACATGCACTAGCGCCAACAGAATTAGGAGGTGCTATAAAGTCTGTCTGTCTCATCCTGACAAACGACTCCTCAACATTTAATAGCCTCCACGCGCGATTATCTATGTAGGGATGGATGAATGTGCATACTGTGCCAATTCTAGCCATTCAGCACTCCGGTGTGATTCAATTCCCTCATGCAGCAGTCGTGCGGCACGCTTTGGGGTCGGCCAATCTCGACGAAGAGGTCAGACAGATATTGCATGGTATATGTACGACTGACCCTGCCCAGCCCGGATGCGCTGTTTCTTCTCGCGTGATGCTTTACATATGGTAGCCCGATCTCGCTGAGGCCCATTACTGCTCATTACATTATAGAATCGTCTCAACTCAACTCAACTCAACTCATGTACCATGTAAGTGATGCTACTCGGTCACCACAGATACCGTTGAAATAATTACGGTAAACAACTTACTCTCTTGGCTAGTGTTCCGTCAAAAACCGCCAAACTAGTCTAGATATGACCCTCAAGACGTCATAGCTCACCCCACTAGTGTCCACCTCAGCATCCACCGCGTAGGCCAGAACGTTAGTGGGGTAATTTGATCTCGATGCCTCTGTTTCCACTGGTGACATCTACACTTATTAGGAGCACATATTGCATCATTGGACAATGCTGCGCTTCGAGTATCGTCAAACAAATGCCTCTTTTCCTATTCTCGAGCTTTCTAATACCCAATCCCTTTACTCTAACCACACATCGTCATTGGTCTGTAAATGCACTCACATCTATTGTTCGCCCAAGATCTAGATAAGCAAGGTCTGCTGATCCAGCTCAAAGAGCACGCAACCCGAGCTACGGTCTGGGGACGCACCCGGTCAACTTAAACACACCAAATATATATTCAGACACCTAACTCACCCGCCTCGTTGGCCACATGGTGATACGACGATGCTACCGGGATACGTCTACCCAAAAGAAGCCAGCCCCGGCCGTCATTGGTGGCCTTGGCGTAGCCCAAGTTGGAGATTCCTGACCGGTTTCCTATTCCAGACTCAAGCAAGCGCCTCTCTCGTCCCCCCTAAGCGCGGTATTCGTCCAGAGCAGCAGACAACACTATCACCAATCACGTCCCGTCGATTTCATCTCGACCACCCTCATCGGGCCCTTACAGCATTCTCCTGACGGGACAAGACATATCGTGCAGCAGATCAATGCATTTCCCTCGATTGACGTTTGCCCCGCGCCGCAGAACCACTCATTCATCACACACTACGGCACCCCAGTTTCCATGGTGCAACTTGCAGGCCCGCCGAAAAGACGTAAGCCACACTAGAATACCCGTCATCGCTGGCTTGGGGTTAAGTAGCGTCAGAAAACAACTGGAGAACCCGAGAGACTCCTTTTCGTCTGTCACACAGCAGTCTCCATTATTAATATCGTGGGTCTTGGAATTACGCACAAAAACGCACAAGCTGTAACGCAGCCTGAATAGGCGCCTCATCTTAGTGTTCGCGATTCTCCAACTTCAATGCGACTCGATCGAGCTCGCACAACCAACTAGGTAACGTTCCCTTACCGTTTCAGACACCAATTTGCTCTTCACGATAATTTTTTTCCTCTACCCAGCATTAAAGGACCGAAGCATACCGGTATCTATCTAACACAGCTCCACCCAACGTCACAGCCAGGCCCCCTTTTTTCTTGATTCCGACTCCACACGATTCCACTCACACAGCCCATACCAAGGACACTTGGGGTATAGTGTATCTAGTGCGAAAAAACTCACGATAGTTCGTCGCTTCGTGGCGTCACTCCCATTGGCCCGATAGCAGAATATGCTAGAATGTATATCCAGTTAGTATCGTAACAAGGCTAAAACCCCCGAATTGCTTATCGTCGCCCGAACGAGACGAAAGCCAAGATAGGTTACCTCTCTCACTCACCCTCTCTTCTCGTCTATCTATATTAACACGTGGGTTGCACACCGAGGAGATACCGCGGCGAAATTATCCGTCTTTGCATGTTCGCTTCCAACCCCTACACTAACATAGATAGATAGAACTTACCCCGTTGAAACAAATTCGGGCCATGTCTAGGCTCGACGGCCCGATTTCACTGCCTAACTATACTCCCTTCGGCCCAGCCTTACCCGTGCCTTCCCACCTACTCCATGCCAGACCGTGTCCGTCCCGCAAAAAAACCAGAAGCTGTGTTGGAAATATCTATATCAGTATCCTTTTTCGGATGCCTACCAGGATATCTCCGGCAGTTTAATTTCCGTCTCATCTATTGATGCTCTTGTTTTATCGTAGCTGCATGTAGTGCTGTCCGTGAGAAGCCGCGAGAGCCGTCCGCCCGGCTCGACTCGATTTTGCGGCCGGCCGGTCCCCGCTGTACTAGACCCCGACTTATTCCGATCCGTGAGTGGCTCCGCCACTGGACCATGCCTCAACAAGCGACGAGATCGTGGGTTCCTACCGCTTGGCATGTGATAGGGTAAGAATAGGGCAAATTTTCTAAAAAAAAAAAAAAAAAAAACATAGTTAGGTAGTTACTCAGCGCCATAGTGCTGTAGCCAGCCTATCCTTTTTACATCTCTAGCGTTTCGCAGTAGTGGTTCAGGTCCCTGTCGCTCGTCACTCGTCGCTCCACGTGAAACTGCCTGCCTCAGTATTTTGTTAAGATCGTTCGTTGACATGCTAGGTTAGTGAAGAAATACAGTCAGGCCCATCAAGAAAATTCATTAGTATACCATTACTCACTGCTTATAAGAAGAGTCTACTCGGGATCAGACATACACATTCGGTATCACCTGTGCTCGCAATTATACTTGAATAATCGGGTAGAAAGGCAATCGCATTAGTTGGCTAATTTGGCAACGAGATAGCGGAACTAAGAATCCTCCATCAACTCCTCAACGTGCCAGGTGAGCTTCCATAGCATCATCGACGGACACGCATCTTGTGTCCTAACCATGAAGCCATCGATGGCGAACGAGATGGCAGACAGCTCAAATGAAAATCAACGCATAGCGCAGGACACCTTGCGCATAAAACCTTTCGCATCTCAAGAATCTAGTCATGTCCACATCCTTCAATGTCCTCTGGCATTCCCTAATGAATCCCCGGGCACAGGATACCAACGCGGGAAAGCACACCGCGCATTCAGCGCATTCATACTTCAAGAACCTGATCTCGCTTCCCCGCCCTACGCCCTCTCGTATCCTCTCGTATCCCCTGCTAAATTACCAGGCATAGGACGTCGACACAGGAAATAATCGATGATGGGACAAGAAACGTTCTATGGCTGCAAAGGACCAATGTTCGAGTGTTCCCATGTCATCTCCCCATGCCACTTACAAGCGTTGCAAGGCCTGCTGCCTGTGTTATCGAGTACAATTTTGTTGACCGATAAGCTCATGCAATCCAGGCAGAGCCCCTCAAAAGCTTTCCGCAACTCCCAGCCGTCGGCTCGGATCTCCTCAAACCAGTCACGGCACTTATTATCGGACTCATCGGAGTCCTCCTCGCTGTTTGGCCGTGGGTGTTCGAAGTCGGATATGAAACCCAAAATTTCCACTATAGAGCGTTTGTCGAGCATGTCTTCTACAGAATCATGCGGGCCGAGGAGCCGTTTCATGAAGTCCTCAAATCCTAAGCCACAACGCGGACAGGTCTGAGGGCAGGTGGATGGGGCAGATAGCTGCTTGTGCCTGTCAAGCAAGCTAATTAATTTACCTTGGAGGGCGGTTTTGGCCCCGCGGATCGCACCTGGGAGAATTGTTAGCTGGCTTTCTAAGAAATTATTTTACCTAAACTGTACACACCAATAACTTCCTCCGGTAGGTGCATGGCTCTATAGCTCACGTTATTGTGTTGCACCAGCGGGTTCTGTTCCTGTATCTCCCCAACGGCGTTGTAGGCCGACCACTTGGTGACGGTGGCAAATATCTGGCGTTCGCCGAAGATGAAAGCTGGGTAAAGAAGTTGCTCGTACTGATTCTCCGGGAGCGAGAAGCGTTGAATGTCGAACCAACGTTTAAACCAGTAGTCGATGGAATGAACGCGATCTTATCCTGGACTACGATAATTCATCACTTTTGCCTCCACGTGTGTGAGGATACGCCATACTTCCTCAATAGGGAGACTATGGAATCTGGTTGGAATTTGGGGGGAATTCGCACAACGGAGTATCAGCTCCATTGTATCCATGGAAGCGGCGTCATCTTCGGAAAGATATATATCGGATGTATTGCCAAATAACTTCAGTGTGCCGACACGGTTATGATTAACTAGAAAACTAACCTTTTCCGTGCTGTCGCCGGTAGGCTTAGATACGGAGACAATAGCGTCACCCTTTAGGTCGATGACGACAAGTTTATTAGATGGTGCCATCTTTACAACGGCTGGCGGTTGAAGAGCAGAAGATGACATGTGAATGTGGAGGTTTTGAATCACGGGTTTGATCTTACTTGGCGAATGACTGGCCAACGGCAATATCAAGTGCGTCTGGAAAATGTAGTTGATGTGTCTGTGGATATCCTAGTCGTCCTGTGTGTACCTGTGGTGGGAGAGTCCGAAGAGTCGCAGGTGATGTTATACTAGGAGAGTTGAGTTAGCTGCAGGCTTGATGAAGAAAGAGTATGGATGGCAATAGCGGAGATGTCATTCCGGATACTATGTACTTGAGTATGTGCCTGTGACCAATTCAAGCATAGCTTGCACACGGATTGTTGTGGTGGAAATAGAACGTGGGTGGAGGAGAGGGACGGGACCAAGCTTGAGCAAAGGGGAGTATTGCGGCTTCATAAGTAGTAGTTGTTTCTTGTTACCTTTGGGTAAATAGAGCGGCTCGAGCGGAGGAGACGAATCTTGACGAGTGTATAGGTGGATGTGGGAGTCGTTAGGAAACGAAGGGGTGGTGGTGTAAAAAGAGAGAGAAAGGTGCTGGGAATTGAGGAGGAGTCAAAGAAGAAAACACTGAATAAGAGGAAAGCACAGAAGAAGGCAAGAGCGGAAAACCCTAACTTGCCAACACAGTGCACAAGTACCACTAATTATTCAATGGAAATACTTTGGCAGGTTCTAACTGTTAATAACTGGGCATGTGTTAAGTGCTCGTAGATGTGTATGTACTACTTGCACTCTTTGAAGAAGATGTGGCCTGGGTGACTCATAAGCGAATAAGGTGCCTAAGGAAGGTGCTTCCATAGAATTGTCAGAGAGACATCAAATGTTGCTACATGGAATATTATCTATCTATGTCTTAGCCCTCCTCTCAACGAAAAGTACGATACATGATCTGGCTTTACGTTCCCACCTACCTAGACACCTTTACCAAGAGGTAATAGCTCACAATCTAAACCTACGACTACGAACAAATATCTATCCCACGTGGAAACAAACGAAGTGTACATAAATATCATAGATGTGGTTTCAAAATAAATATTATGGGTGGTAGTAGGAAATCGTATAGTTGTCCTTTTCTTACCTGCTGTGATAATATGGTGATCATCAAGGTTAGGAACAACATATATAATCTCAAATGGTACTTAGGACTTCATATAAAACTAAGGCTTATAGAAGGAAACACCGGAGGTAGCATGTGTAGCCCTCAGTTGTCCCTCATTTGTTCCAAGAGTAGAGGTATCATGAAAATTCTCCTATATCCGCAACATCTAGACACCTGCAATTAACCAATATACGAATATTTAATCCTCTACACTAAAACACCAACTTTCAACTTACCTAATCGTCCCAAACCATCCAGAGTCTCCCCAAAGTCATCTGAGGGAGCCATCGCAAAATCTAATTGCCACGAAGCCTTATAAGGACTAAAAGTTGTTAGCTCATGCTATATAAATGAACTTAGTAGAGATTACTAGCCTGGAATGGTCAGGGGTGAAAACTGTGACGCCAATACAGGTCGCACCCCTATCCCGCATCCTATGTAAGACCTCGAAAGTCAGTAACCAAGGCATAGGATCTCAGCAAGCGTCCCCTCAATATCTAAGTAGTCAACAATACCTGTATCATCCAACAACGTAGGCACAAAAATAATGAGAGGGAAAAACCGATAGCGCGAAATGTAGTTTACTATGCTCAACTCGTCTAAAGGGCAAACTCCCTCACAAGCCATATCTCCTGATGAATCATTCAGGCCCAATTCCACAAAAACATGTCACTCATGCAGTACAGAACCCACATCCCTCAAATACAGAAAACATGATTACATACGCAGACATTGCCTATAGGTCGTTACTGAATAATATATCACTTAATCCAAACACACACTCACTCGTCTCACTCAAATATCATTCAGCATTCTTCAATCATCTACATAATCATCCGTCTGTCCGCCCCTTCGTGCTCGCTAGTGCCTGCGATTCAATTCAATTTCCCAAACACCTTGAACCCAAAAATCCTTTTGTTTTCTTTAAGAGAGAACTTCCTGTCCCACCCTAACCCATCCTTCCCTATCCTATAAGAGGTCGATAAGCGGGTGAAGAAGAGAGAAGTGGAAGTGGACCAACTGATTGCAAGGCTATGCTTATACTACCTAAACTAACCTGGCTGGCTATTTAGAGTCGCGAATACCGCTCCGATCCACCAGCCACTTCCTTCGACCTTCAATTGCTTGCATACTTCTTGAACGCTCCAATCAGACTGCCCGTGCTGACGTCGTGGCCCTCACCGTTGCCAGGCTCGTCTAGCTCCTTGAGAATCTTTTTGGCGAGCACCTTGCCCAGCTCGACGCCCCACTGGTCGAATGAGTTGATGTCCCAGATGGCGCCCTCGGTGAATGTGAGGTGCTCGTAGTAGACAATGAGGGCGCCGAGCTCGGCAGGGCCGATGGTGCCGCCTACGAGGATGCTCGTGGTGGGTCGGTTGCCCAGGAACACCTTGTGTGGCACTAGGTCATCTGGTGTGCCTTCGCTCTTAACTTGCTCGGGCGTCTTGCCGATCATGAGGGCCTCGGCCTGGGCAAAGTAGTTGGACGCTAACATCTTCTGGTGCAAGTTATTGCTGATGGGATTGTGCGACTTGGCCGCGAGGATGAAATCAGTAGGGATGAGTTTGGTGCCCTGGTGCACGAGCTGGAAGAAAGAGTGTTGCGCGTTGGTGCAAGGCTCTCCAAACAGGATGGGGCCTGTTGTGTACTTGGCTGGGGAGCCATCTGATGTGATGGTCTTGCCATTAGACTCCATCGATAGTTGTTGAAGGTAAGCAGGGAAGCGGTGTAGGTACTGATCAAAACTGTGAAAGAAGCTCAAGTTAGGACAAAGTCATTGAGTGGAGTATCTATAGCTTGTATGTACGTACGGAGCGACCAAGTGTGTTTGAGCGCCAAAGAAATCGCTATACCACACACTGAGGAGACCGCCAAGGACGGGAATGTTATCCTTAAGGGGTGTCTCGCGGAAGTGCTTGTCCATCTCGTGAGCACCAGCGAGGAATTTTTCGAAGTTGTCGTAGCCAATGTAGAGGGCGACACTGAGGCCGATGGCACTCCAGACGGAGTACCGGCCACCAACCCAGCTCTCGAAGCCAAACATGTTTTTGCTGTCAATGCCAAACTTGGTGACCTCGGATTCGTTGGTGGAGAGGGCGACGAAGTGCTTGGCGATTTCACCCTTGCCGCCTGTCTTCTCGAGGAACCATGACTTGGCTGTGTTGGCGTTTGTCGTCGTCTCAGCTGTCGTGAAGGTCTTGGAAGCGACTAGGAAGAGGGTAGTCTCGGGGTTTGAGTTGGCCAGGGCTTCGGCCATGTGGGTGCCGTCGATGTTGGAAACGAAATGTAGCGTCGTATCCTTAGCGCCATAGTGCTTGAGGGCCTCGGTCACCATGACTGGACCGCTGTCGTTGTATAATGGTAAGCTGTCTATCCGCCATATCTAGGGAAAGGGGGGAGGCTGCCTTACAGATCGGAACCACCAATTCCGATGTTGATGATGGTGGTTAGCTTCTTGCCGGTGAAGCCCTTCCATTCGCCACTGCGGACCTGCTCGGAGAATTCCTTCATGTGCTTGAGGACATCGTTGACACCACCAGGGTTGTTCATGACATCCTGGCCGTCGACCTTCATGTCCCAGCCGCCAACATTGCGTAGGGCGGGGTGGTAGACGGCACGCTGCTCGGTGAAGTTGATCTTCTCACCAGCAAACAAGGCATCGCGCTTCTTCTCGAGGCCAGCATCCTGGGCTAGCTTGACAAGTAGGTTGATGGTCTCCTCGGTCACGAGGTTCTTACTGAAGTCGAATAGGATATCGGTCTTTGAGGGCGAATCGTGGAAGGTCTTGCTCAGCTTGTCAAAGCGAGCCGGGTCGGATGCGAAAGCATCCTTCAAGACGAAGGTCTTGCCGACCGTCTTGTAGTGCTCCTCGAGAGCGGCCCAGGTGGGAAGCGACGTAGCTGGGGCCATGTTGAGAGACTTGCGTAAAACAGGGGTATAGAGGGGTGGGATGTTTATGGACGGCCAACTGTGTCAAGAGATTCGGGCGATCAGCGAGTGGTCGAGGTATAAGAAGGGCAAGAAGCACGAGGATTAGGTTGGCTGGCTGATCAACAGTGGCGAACGGGATAAGGAAATGTATACAGTATACACACAAGGGGGAGAGAATGGGTAATGCTGGATCGTGGTCGGTTGACCCGGAACCAGTACAGTAAACTGAGTAATCTATGGACGAAGAGCAGGCAAGCTGAGAAAGCTGAAGGAGAGGGCACGGGAGCTGTGACTAAGAATTGGAAGGGGGAGATGAAGGTAGGATTGAGGGAATAAAAGTCATAGCACGGCACGGCACGTCAAGTCGAGGCTGGATGGCGGACAATGATGTGTCTTGTTACACATACCTCTTTTTTCCTACGGGAAGAGTCCCACGATATCCCAATCAAGGAAGGATATAACCCAACAAGGAGGGAAGAACTGAGGATATTGGAATGGACTCGTCGCAAGTTTTCTATTCAACTTGGACAGGAAGAAGAAGAGAGATCACTAATAAATCTAGCGTATAGTAGCTTATACAGTAGGTGGGGAACGAGGGGGATTGTGATCCGAGGAAATGTGGTAGCTTAGTAGCTTCGTGATGGTGATGAGTGAGCAGCAAGTCTGGATGAGATGGGTTGGAGGAGGGGTCATACCCGTCTGTCTCAATGAGGTACATGCCTCTCACACTCAACATACATATCCTTACCATGTACCCAGGTATACATACATACCTACCCCGCGCTTAGATAAACAAGTACCTAGCCGTCGTTACAACGGTGACGTGAAGGACCTTTCGGGCTCTTAGCGCACTGTGCTTAGCGAGGTAAGCATCCCTACAGCTCGGCCCCCATGATGCCCCCTTCAAGTAGTACAGAGTACCCTTCGTTTGGGGGGGGGGGGGGGTTGGGTTTCCGCATGGGCGTGTGCGCCACTACCACCAGCCCTGTCTACGACAGATTGGCAATCATTGTGGGTTGTATGAAGGATGGAGAGTCCACTGTGAATACTGTGCACAGAATACCATTTATAGTGGGGTAGTCCCTGACAAGCCCCCTGAGACCTCTTATTGTACCTACTTACTTACATTAGAGGTAATCTAGACGACTGGCCGAAGTTTCACAGAATTAAGAGTGAGCTATGGCGTCTTAAAACAAGCCAACTCCAATCGCCGATGAGAGCAGCTCCTCTTGCACCAATGGCACCACTTCTTCATATCGGCCAGATCCTCCAAGGACGTAATTCAACCTACACTCTTGTCAAGGAGCTTCACAGGGCCGTAGATGAAGCCGCAGTGTATCTAGCTAGGTAAGAACTTCTGTACTATCCCGCCATCCACACTATGCCCAAGAGCTCCCTTAGCCCGTTCTTGTGCGCAATTTAGGAATCAGAACAATGATCTGTGCATCGTCAAAAGCATTCGTGGCCACTGGCGCCTACGGAATGAGGCCAACATTCTTAAGCGATACCAGTCCAAGTCATCATTTATTCGCCCCCTTGTCGACGAGATTCAGCAACCAGCCGATCCGCCCTCCATCATTTTAAGTCATTTGGACAGTGAGCTCCTCACGGAATCGAAAAATAAGCGGCTAACGCGCCCCGAGATCAAGCAAGTAGCCAAGTGTATCTTCGAAGCCCTCCGGATTCTTCATAAAGATGGTCTAGTCCATACAGGTATGTCGTCAGCGTCCTCATCATAGCTATATATCTTCTCTAAATTAATACCTGCCCTCAATAGATGTAAAATTAGACAACGTTTTTGTTAATTACGGTCAAAGTAACCAGCGCTTTTCAAAGATCCAGCTTGGTGACTTTGGGGGCGTTGTGTCCCAAGACTCAAGCTTCGCAAAGGAGGGTCACATTATTGGTGCTGCCTTTACGCGTAGCCCAGAAGCCATGTTACAACTTTCCTGGGGAACATCAACAGATGTGTGGTCATTTGGAAATGCCGTACGTGCCTCAAATGGCTCTCTAGTATTTTCTGTTATTTGGCTCACACATGCCCAGATCCTCAGCCTTGTGCACGGTGGTGGTTACCACCACTTTGATCCCGGTTGGGAAGGGTTTAAACCAGAAGATCAAGACTACGAGATCACTGTTCTAAAGCGGATGTACAACTCACTCGGGCCATTCCCACTCTCAATCGCCGACATTATTAACCCGGATACGTTCGAAGTAATTCACTTCTTGAATCAGCAGGGACCTCCACAAAGACCACTTCAACGGTGGTCGACAAAAGAGCTTCCAACAGCTGATAACGAATTCATCAGGCGGATCCTAAAACTGGACCCCCGGGATAGACCTACAGTGGAGGAGATTCTTCAGGACAAATGGTTTACAGAGGAATCAGACGACACTCGGGAACCCATCCCGGTAGAGCCAAAAAAGAACTAGGAAAACCAGAGTCAGGCATTCGGGCTAATAGCTAGAGCCCTGGCTTTGGTCGCGACTTAGGCCCATAGGCGCTTAAGCGTTGCATAATGTCCTCTAGGCCATTCCCATCTTCTAGCACTGCCAAATTCAACAACTTGATATCAAATTGTACACTACGGCGGTTAAGGTCAGAAATAGTCTGCGTAGCCTAGCCCGGACCGGCCGCTTCGTTAGAGAAGGTCAAAAGTCTTGGTTGTCCATTCTACGATTCCCTTAGCACCGGACCTTAAGGATGCTGTTCCTTCCAGCCTGTCGCATCACAAGGCCATGCGCTTGCTGGTTAAACGAACTAATCGCATCCTCGCGCAAAGCGCATGGCCGTATGAAATACCAGAGAAGATCACTAAGTGATCCATTCACGTGAATCATATCCTTTAAATGCCTTTTCTATGCCTGAGGCACCAACTTAAGTGGCATTTCCTTCGTTCTTCATGTTGGTCGCCATTTTGAGCCGACCAGTTCGGACCAATGACTAGTATATGGGTAGGACCTCGTACCGGTATGATCTCCGACGAGTTCGGATTAGGGCCAGTATGAGCTCAACCAACGGACTGGTACAATGTTCGGACCAGTACAGAGGTGGACCGCGGACTGATACGGTATTCGAACTACTAGTAGTACGGCTGTGGACCCCAGTATACGCTTGAATCAGCACACTACAGATCAAACCCGCGGGCTAAGTGCGACTTTGAGTTTCGGACCAGTGTGAGAAAATTTACGTTGGGCATAGGTACTATAGAAACAGATGGACTGACTTCCTAGGAAGTCGTCGCAAGCAACGAAACCGTTTTAAAAGGGAAATAGCAGCTAGACTAGGTATCCGTTTATTCCGGGTTGAAATTACCTACTAGTAGTATGAAATAAACTTGTGCAAAAAGTGAGGGACAGCTCAGGCTAGAAGCAGCGTGGCTCTGGTTGGCATCCCGTTTGGGAACATCATGGTTTAGTGTAGACGACCCGGTCTTCGGACGCCCCTCGCTTTTAATTAACCCCTCCACTGTAATTACGTGGGGGCCTTTATGCTCCCCTGGCTACTTTGAATATCTATCTATAAAGACAACATTGAACCAGGGGGTTACTATACATTGAATTATATGCATAGCTCGTCTCCTTGCCTTGGCTGTCTATACTACTTCCTAGCTACCTACTGAGGAATTATCTAGATATTTGTCAAAACAAAGCAATTGGATTAGTGTACACTGACACTCGGGCTTACTTAGACTTATTATAAAAAGTTGATTACTCCCCTATATATCAATGCACACCTCGTTTAGCATTATAAAGCGGAGAGGGAGAGGAATTACGACGTAGACTCCCCCCCATCATGTTCAAAAACGCCGGATGAGAGAGGCAGACCTATGTCCATGCTTGTTCATTTCTCATGAATCTATTTATTGCCCTCAATGTTAAAAACCTTTGCTTGCGTGGTCGCCTCCTATAGACATTGCGGAAGTGGCACTGTCTAGGGGTTATACGAGATCGTACCAAAGCCAGTGTCGAGGTCTCAATACCTCTCAATGCATCTCTGCCCAGAAGTTCAGTTTTCCCTTATCCCAGCTCTCCTGTGTTGAGTAGTTTGGTTGCCTGATTCTTGCACTGCTTCGTAGACCTTGTTGAATTCAGTCTCCAACACCCCAACCCCCCCCTGGGTAGCCTTGTGTCTGCCATTGCCAGTCTAACGTTCCAGAGCTCCCAGCAGGACGAAAGCTGCGTGCGCCGAGATGTAGCCATCAGTCAGCTAATAAATCTTATGGTATCCCAACTCCAACAAACCCACAAGTTCATCTATGTCTATCCTGAATACTGCCAATGAATGAAGGATCTTTAATACTTCCACCACCGTCTCCCAAGCCTGCAATCGGTCGGTTGTAGCTAAAGCCCTGGAACTGATCCTGCATCGTCTGGGACAACATGGGGCCGTCCACATACGAATCCTGCGGCACTTCATTCGTGAAGTCGGGGTCAAAATTGTCGGTATCAGTTGCGTCCAACTAGCAAGAGTTTCGCGTTAGTACCAACCGGTAAATGTCACGGCCGGGAGAGAGGGAGGGGGAGAGGAGGAAAAAAACTTAAAAAAAACTTACCACCCTGGGCTTGAATGTTGGCTCGTATTTCCGCTGTAAGAGCTTCCGCCAATCTATGGCATGGAAGAAGGGGTGAGCCTTGATCTCGGCGCTGCCTGCAGCCCCTAGTCGCTCCTCAGGCTTGCGGTTTAGCAATTTGGTGAGTAGATCCTTCGCTGCCGGGGGTACCACGTCTGGCCCAGGGAAGTGTAAAGGCTCCGAGAGGATCTTTCGGTACATTTCATTCGTGTTTTCGTCGTAAAAGGGAGGTAGACCCGTCAACATCTCATAGAGAAGGACGCCTAGAGTCCACCAATCTACCGTCTTCTTGTAGCCTTGGCCCAAAAGAAGCTCCGGGGCGAGGTATTCGGGTGTGCCGCAGAAAGTGTTTGTCCGGTCCTCATCCTTCATATCTAATTTGCAAAGACCGAAATCACATAGCGCGATGTGACCCTGGTAATCAAGCAGAATGTTCTCGGGCTTGAGATCGCGATAGATGACGTTAAAACCGTGCAGGCACTCTAGGGCGCAGAGAAGCTCGGCTGTGTAGAAGCGTGCTCTGTTCACATCAAATCGCTGCTCCTTTTGCAGGTGATGGAACAGCTCACCGCCGTTGACAAAGGCCAAGACGAAATATAGCTTTTCTGGCGACTGGAAGGTGAACTTGAGAGGTACGATGAACGGGTTATTGATCTGCGCAAGGACCGACCGCTCAGCAAGCGTATGAGCAACCTCGGATCGAGAGATGATATGTGCCTTGCGGATCGTCTTCAGGGCATAGATCCGGCTTGTGTCCTTCTTTCGCACCTGCATCACCTTACCAAAACTGCCTTTACCGACCACCTTCAACAACTCAAAGTCCTCCATGGCAAGCTTTCCTTTCCGATTCTCGACGTACTCAACGCCAATCTTCAATTTGCCAGAACCGTATTGCACATCTACCCAGTCCACGCCACTGTGTCCGAGTTCCCGCTCGCGGCTCTGGAATTCGGCGGCAGCCTTCTCACGGTCTTTTTTGCTTGCCTTGGGATCCTCGACGAAGGTGTGTTTCTCTTCAAACCGGGGGTTTATGCGAACAACGCCCATGAAGATGTCTTGACTTCGGCCTGAGCCGGCGGGTGCGTTAGGGTTGCGGATGTAGAGATGTACAGCAAGTTCTGTCACGCGAGACACATCGAATTTGTATTGGATATTATCGCCTGCCCATAGGGGATTTTCAGGGTTACCAGACACTGCATTTACGAAGACCTGGACCTTTTCAAAATCGATCAGGGCATAGGGCAAGTATTTGCTCGAGATTCGACCGTGGTTTGAAGGAATACCAGAGAAGCCGCCCGCCGAAGTTTGGGGACGACTAGAGCCGCTCACGTATGATCCAGCGGCGGCCCTCTGGGACGAGCCGGGGCGAACAGATCCGGAAGAATTTAGTGCGTTGCCTGTGGACACGGAACCTGATTGATGCTGTGAGGAAAGCGCATTGCGGTGCTGATCGGGCAGAGCGAAGCCTTGGCCCTCATGAAGGGTGATTACAAGGATACCAGGTTTGGGGGGTTTGACAACGGGCTCTTGCACCATTGATTCCGAGGCAGCTGCGAATATATAAGCACGGTTGCTATGGTAGTGAGATGAGGTATAGCATGTATGGGATACATACCGATGGCATTATCGCTCGGGGTGGGAGTGGCCGAGGTGAGAAGAGGGCCCTTCTCATCCTTATCCGTGATAGTAGATGTTGAAGGGTTGCGGGAGAAGGTACTTGTAAGAGGGCCCAGATGGGTCTCTTTTAGCTCTGTACAAAAAAAATCCTGAGCGTTAGTCAAGTAGTCTAATCCAGTTGCATGCTCAGGTTGTAAGATGGGTAAAACATAAGAAACATAGGCAATTATGTAAGTCTAATGTCCATATCAAGATGGTATTCTAGACGACGGGAGGGCGGGGGATGTAGGCAAGGGATGATAATTGAGTAGATATGGCAGAGACTATAATGAATACGTACTCTTGGTGAGTTTCCACGACATGTTGTAGAGCCTCTAAGACCTAAGAACTAGTAGAAAAGCAAAGAAAAGAAAGAGAGAAAAAAAAGCTACAGCAACAACAACAACAACAACAACAAATGCTCGTGGTTGATGATGTGCACGAGAACAGTTGCAGCGGGTGATTTTGATTTAGGTTTAGCTGGCTGGCTAGATGGGAGGATCAATCGGGAGGATGGCTCGCTCGCTAGACAGATAGATGATGGATGGATGTATGTATGTATCTAAGTTCGGTAGGATGGTAGGGTCGTACAGGGAGGGAGGGGCACCGTGTTTCGCGGCGGCGGTGGTGACGGCGGGTTTTAGGTATTGATTTGATTGTTGGTAAGACGTAAGACGACGCTACAGCTTTGGGCGCGAGAGAAGGAGGGAGAGAGAGCGCGGACGGGGCAAGACAGAAGGCGGTGGAGCGAAAGTCCGATGGATGGTCGGCTCCAGTAGCCACTCCTTGTATGGGAAGACAAGACAGACAAGAGAGGCAGACAACAACCCAACGACAATCTTACAAATTCAGGATATCAGATTTCCCGATAGTGGAGTTGAGTTGTAGATGATGATTCTTCGATTTCCTTAGGGAAGGATGAGGGAACGACAATATAATAATAATAATAAAAACAGAGAAAGGCTAACACAGACAGACAGGCAGACAGGCAGGTAGATAGACAGAGACTTGATAGATTAATTTGATCAATGAGGATGGGGTGAGGATGGGGTAAGGGTGGGTGGGTGGCTGTGGCTGATGGATTGAAGAAAGGAGGAGGAGGAGGAGAGAGGGAGGGATGAATAACATTAGGTACCTAGGTACGCTAACATGTAGGTACCTAACTAACCTAAGCCAGCACACTACCTAGGTACTGTACAGTAGGTACTGGGATGAATCGATAGGTACTAGTAGGTACCAGGATAGAAGTGGAGGGGAAGGAGGGAATGTGATATTAAATGCAGCCAATCTTCGGTGGCCCCCAATTGATTTCTCGGTGTAGCTGCAGCTTTTCGTGAGGTACTGGGAGTTCCTGCCAGTGCTGCCAGTGCTACTAGTGGGTTCGGTGCTATAAAGTCGACTGTGGTACATTACCAAGGTACTTACCAAAGCCTAATTCCTAAGCCTTAGGTACAAACCTGCGCATTACGAGACAGCACTACGAGACGACACCAAGATACCTCGGTGTATAGATGTTTACTTACTACATATGTACCTAGTAGGTTAGGTAGCGTGCGAGGTAAGTGCGTTCCTCCTACCCCCTGAGTTATGGATATATGGATACCTACATGTACCTAGTGCACTTATCTCAAGCAGGTACCTAACTTATAGTACTTCAGATATCATGCAGTGAGGTAAGCTTTCAAATATGTGTTTCAGCATGCAAATCTAAGTGCTGCATATCTAGGTAGGTTACCTACTTACCTAGCAGCGTAAGACTAGGGTAGGTAGACTAGAGTGTCGTATATAATATCAGCACACACACTGACGTGCTTGAGTGGTGTGTGTGTGTGTGTGTGTTTCTTTGTAGTGTGGTACTAGGTATATACACCAGTCCGCCGTATCGGATAAGACGGATTAGACATTGTCTAGTGTAGGTAATACTGTAGGTATTGATATCGACGCTTGAACCTGTAAATGCGCCCTTATTAATCCTTACTTAAACCTTAGCACATGTTGGCTTGGCATCTGTTACACATTATACTCTTCCGGTTCATCATTATTAAGGCATTACACTAGGCAGTGTAGATGTATGCTAATGTTCTAGAAGGCACACTGAAAATAGAATAGCAAAAAGACTCGAGACCATTGCTGGGATACCTACATCCATCAACTATCCCAAGCTGTGTCGTGGCTTAGCCACCCAGATCCCCTCATTCCCCTGAACAACCGTCGTTTGTAATTACTGATCCCCAGATGTGAAATTACGGCATCTCCCGCGTCGTTCATCCGTGAGGCTAAGGGTTCATGGGGTACCCAGTCCCTACTAATAGTGTGCGACCGGCATACAGACCTAGGTACTCTTTCGGATTTAGTGCAGGTGTGTTGGGTACACTATCATTACACTACTATGAATGCCTCCAGGTCGCAAGCTCCGTCATCCAGACAAAACTCAGACAGATGGGAAGCAACGCGAGCAACACCCACCATAGCTCGATCGTCAGGCGCGACCGTAGCCAACGTCGACAGCGCTGTCCCAGGCTTCGCCGGTGCACGCAGGCGCTTGTACCAAAGACCAGACAGCCCAGGCCGGGCCGCGATTCGCACTCAAGGTGCTCTCGACGTCGCTGCATCAGCAGTCTGGTGGTTTGTCAGCCGAAGAAATCTTCTAACTCAGAGAATAAAATATAAAAATGGCCAGGTGACGTACTTGACGCTACCCCTACAGAATCTTAAATCGCTCCTGAAATCACACTGCCGATCGTTAAGACATTCTAGATGGAGACTACGGCGTTCCATGAGCCACGCGACCTTGAGTCTGACGCCTGTGTCGACGAGGTAGAAGAAGTGCCGTGAGGTATGCTTGAGAGAGAGGGCGTCAGGGTAGATGAGGTGTTTTGCTATGAGGATGTGAAGCTCGGTCGGCAAGCCGGCCAAAGATGCTCTGGAAACCGTTTTTGGCGGGCATTGAGTTTCTCCCTCTTCATTTAGAGCATGGTTTGAAACCTTTGTAGGCGGAAGTAATGTGAACATGTTAGTGTATGTAAGTTGAGAATGTCGAATCGGTGAGCATATGGTTCATTGAATGGCTGTAGAGAGCTCTCGTAATGATAGAGAGTGAAAAGAGGTACAAGCAGATAGACGCAGTTCTATGTGTATTTCCGAATGGCGATAGGTTTCTCATATATCTAATTGCTGCCTTCCTGATACCCTTCGTCTTGAAGATGGCCTCTCGAAGGTGGCGGTGTTACGAGCTAGCTTGCAAGGCATCGTTTAAATGTGCTAGGAGCCTAGGACCTATGCGGTTAGGCACCAGAATAATAATAATGGCTGAGCCGAAGAGCTGGATATTGCGCCTATTTTCAGGGCTGGTACAATGGAAGGACTTGATATATTCAAGAACCGTGCACTATAAACGACTATAAACAACTCACGAGCTTACCTCAAACACATGACTAAAGCAAAAGGAGGCCAATTGATCTTGACTCGTTGCACTGAAATACGAACGATGGATCATTTTTGTAAGTGACATATGTACTTAGCTGAGGCGCGACCCCGCTATTTACTCCGATCGCCTCAAACTACTTGACCACTAGGTTAGGTTAGGTACCTGTCTAGACTAGAACGGGCTGACAGCCGTGATGCAAGCTGTGCCGTAGCCGAGATCTAGGCTGAATCAGCTAAAAGCCTGATGCTGTTTCAAGGCTCTCTGCACATTCAAATAGGGCAACGGTGCCGTGCTGAGCAATCGATGCATCATGTCGGGATTGGGGCGGAATGGCGTAAAAAGAGCACATTATTATGGAGATGGCTAGAAAACGCTCCTATAGTATAGATCCTACCGTAGGCAGCTTGTCTAATAGACTATGAGCCTGTGAGAAACTAAAATCACGCACATGACATATAATCAATTGACCTTTCCGGAATAACGTCTAGGTAACTTCCTGCCCGACGCGTCTCCTGACGACTATGTGTTTCATTATTTCGTTATTTTCATTAGTACAAATTACTACATATGGTACATGCAAAAAAGGGTTACTTTGTCAAATGACTAGCAATCGTCCTCGTCCTCGATCGAAGTTGCGGTAGGTTGCCGAATGGCCTCTCTCGCACACCAGTAAGGGGATACGATACGTCCGGCAATAACAACGGCGTCAAGGACGATTTCCATATCAACTGTCGCGCTTGGCGTGTTAATACGATCACTGCTATCAAGCAAAACGATGAAGCGACAACGAGAGCAACTGGGAGCGCTATCCAGGGCCAGCGCACTCGGATATATGTCTGCGTGCCATACACCTCGCCGTGCGTCGTCGTTGAGTTAGGGCCCGACATCATGCGGTAGGACATGCCCTTCGCAACATTGTCCATCGTGGCTGGGATGTTCGTGCTATCGTACAGAGCCGACGGCCCGATTTGTTGGTTTGCTGCTATTTGACCAGAGACGACGAAGACTGACGTCAAGATATTGGCCATGTTCTTGCCGTCTATATAATAGATCCGAAACGAATTGTTCCCGTTGCCGGTATCCAACGACTCTGATGGATCCAGGGGTAGTAGATCTCTGTACCACGGCTCACCATCCGCTGCAACGTCCGAGTTATTCAGCTTAATGACCTCGTCGTCGCCATGTACGAGAGTACCATTGGTAGTCTTCCAGTTCGAATATCGGTGGCCACAGAATGAGATTGTGCACTCGTACGCCTGCATCGTGTCCATCCAACTGCTTATGGTGGTGAGACCGGTGGTCCGTTCAGGGAACCGTACGATGCCTGTCCTTACAGGCATCCCGAGCCCGCCAAACTCGGTGTTGATGGTTTCGGCCGTGGCGTTGGCGAGAGTATGCTTGAAGCCGCTATGTGCATCGTAAGAGGCCGACGCTTGTAGAGTCAAATTGCTGGGTGTGCGGAGGGTCCAGATCTCGCCAAATGTGGTGTTCATCTTTGTCTTCTTAATAGTCGACGTGATATCTTCACATTCACTACATACTCCAAATGAGGTGGCGGGCGGGTAACTGCAGGTTGATCCGGGGCAGTCAAATGGCGGATCTTTGACAACGTCGTATATACCATTCACCACCGCCGCTTTCATTTGGTTATCTCTAGGGCCGACTGCCGTCACGGTTAGTAAGATCACGTACATCTGGTAGAGGCAATATTACCTATCACGGCAGAAACTCCGTCAACACCCTGTGCACCAAAGTCATACGCGGTAGAGAATGGCACCGATGACCGTTGTTCAGGATAAGCGATGACTTGCTCATCAAAATGAAGCAACTGCTGGGAAAATGGCTCGAACGCCAGAGCGAGGAGGATGGTGATACAGCCTAGATACGTAATAAAAGACGCAGATCGAACAGTCCAGAACATCCGAGTGGCGCCTAGGGGGCCTCGACTCGCATCATCGTAATGTTGTAGATCTTCAAGGCTTCAATTTGAGGTCAGAACAGAGAGTTAAACATGAGATACTGGAAGGTACCGGCATACCTGTCTGGTTTCTTAAGGAGATGCAGCCATTTGAGCTGACTGATAGTCTGTCCGAGGGCGTAAATAAGCGACGCTTTAGAGGCAATGGAGAGAATGGCGATGACAGCGTTAGGCGACACGGCGATGGTCCAAGTTGACAGAGGTCGACCTTCGAGCCTTGAGAGAAGGATGATCATAGCCAACAGAAATACCACACTACACACTTCACAGAATATCTCGGGGGCCCAGCCATTATTCAACCTATCGTACCAAGAGGCATTGGGGGGAGGCTTCTCGGTAGCCATCTTCACCTCGGTCCATTCAGTCTCGGTTTGCCGTGGGCCATCACCGTAGCCCTTGGGTAGATAGGAGTCTTGAGGTGTGGCATATCCATGAGGTGTGACGTATCCTTGGGAGGTGCCATATTCTTGAGGCACAAAATATTCCTGCGGTGGGCTATATTGGTGAGTGGTGAAGCTATCGTGTTGAGAGTGATATGAAGGCTCGTGGTATTGCACAGCATCGTACGGTTGGCCAGCTTCGTAGAATCCTCGCTGTGGTGGGCTTTCCGAGCCCGGGTCCATACCATGATTTCCAGTGTTTCGAGGATCAGAGTGACTCATTGTGCCCGCGTTGATTTCACCATTATAACTGACCTTAAGTGTGTGTTTTAAAGAAGATTGTCTTTTTTTCTTTCTTGGGATTTAGCACATAGTATACATTTTTGACGACGGGGGTATATTCATCTCGACGGGTACTAAATATAACTCTGACATAAGTGTCGTATATAGGCGCTTCTCATAGGATGAATATCTGGTGGGAGGATACACAATAAACGCGAGATCATGTTCAGATCGCTAAAATGGTAAGCTGACATGGAACTAGTGCGCGGGGGCATAGCCTATAGGACACTCGCATCCGCGATCATTGCCACTTTCAGGTCAGCATTTCGATGAAATGGTACCTGACTCGATATTAGGTGGTTTCAAGATCGAATGTTATCCTAGAAAGGAATGGAAACTGTCTACTATGGTTTACATTCGGTAAAAAGAACTATATCAAGTATCCTGAAGACTACCTATGTAGTATAATACTATATCGCAGCCAATTCAAGATCAAGAGAGTAACTAAGTGTATTTCGGGATATTTGAACTCCGTTTATCTAAAAATATATGCTGTTCTTTGAGTACTAGTAGGTACCTATCATAGGTAGTGGGGCATTGCATAGGTAAGTACCTAATACGCCCTCTAGATTGGTACACAGCCCTATAGAACCTATGTTGCTTGAGAGGCCAGTGGTGTGTACTGTCTAAGTACATGCACGCATTCTAGGCAAGTGGGTGGCGACCTACTTTACTTAATCGCCTTATGATACTTAAATGCAAACCCTGGCTTTTACCTCTCCACGACGCGGTAGACGAATGATGCGCGTTGCCTAAACCATTACCTACATTACCACACTTCAGGCAGCAAGCTGGTCTGAGTCGGGACTGGCCTGTCGTTGGCCGACTCGGTGTTGTTTTATGTTGTTCTGTGGATGAACGAACCTCGAACCCGTTCGTCACCCTCGACCACGACTTTCCACTGAAAAAAACATATCTACTTCAACATCTCTCCTCCACGTTTTCCGGTATGAGGAATGGCTGTCCCCGCCCTGAATAGCGCTGCCAGTATCGGAAGGGTGGGCGATATAGATGGCGATAGTGATTACGGGTCTGACTTTTCGGTGGGTGAGGAGCAGCTGGTAGACGAGATCCTGACAGGCCTCGTATCTGGCAACACAGTTACCAGCACCGTTAGGACTTCTTCTACGACGACCGCGGCAGGACAAAACCACAATGGCTACTATCGCGGGTACTCTGCTAAGGCTTCAACACTGCCCACAGGGGCCGCTGTTTCTCTAACGTTCGCTCAAGCGCCGTCGATCGACACCGGGCCTGCGGGTGCATCGCGGCTGGAACAAGGCGCCGTGCCATTGGGTTCGGTTGAGTATCCGGATTGTAAGTCCACCGCGATCCGCTATGGCCGGTCGTCCTGGTAAATATATCTGACTGACTAGCAGCGTCTAGTAAGCAGCGCGCTGTCCAGCCTAGAGCCCAAGACCCCAGTTGCCCAACGAACCCCCCGTCCCACGATTGAGAAAGAAGAGGATACTCGCACTCCACTCGAGCGGTTTCGAATCTTTCCCAGACGGCCCCTCACCGTGTCTGATTTTGCAGCTGGTGCTTGGTGTGAGCTCCAACACTGGTACACCCTCACTCGGCTCCCTGGCGGTAGGAAGACTATGACAGCCGCTATGAAAGGTGGCTCCCGAGTACATCAATCGTTGGAAGACGAGGTACATACCTCCGTACAAGTTAGCATTACCTCTAAGGAAGAGGCCTTTGCCTTGCGGCTCTGGAACATCATACAGGGAATGCGAACACTCAGGGAGACTGGTATTACGAGAGAATTGGAAGTTTGGGGCACCGTCGAGGGGGAAATTTTGAATGGCGTCATAGACCAACTTAGCCATAATTCGCCGAATGCCGGCTTTGAGGAAGAATTGAACCTGCCCAGTTCAAATCCCTCTACGCAACAGTCGTCTATCACAGATTACATGGGCCCAAGTCACAAATATGTATATCTTACAGACGTGAAGACGCGGGGTTCGGATAGGCTACCGAGTGGTGCAGCAATAAGACCCGCGAGAGTACAATTGTATCTGTATCACCGACTACTCTCCGACATGGCTGCTGACAAGGTGGATTACTCGGCCATTTTTGAGCGTTACGGCCTCAACGGTGAAGCCCGGTTTTCCGACGGTTTCATGGCTCAAATCGGCGGTCTTCACGATGAGATATTTTTTGATGCCGATTCGGACCTTGGGGAAATGCTTCCCGAGACGTACTCTCATGATTTCATCGGGTATCGATCCATCTCTCAGATCATACCACTACTCAAGACCGAGTTGAAAGAAACCTTCCCTCGTGGATCAGCGTCTATCAGTGATCTACTTGCCGTCGAGTACCGCCACCGGAGTGACGGGCGCTTTCTCGGCCATAACTCCTTTGTTGCCGACCTAGGGGCACTAGATGCCTTTATGCGGGACCATATACGATGGTGGCGCGGCGAACGAGAACCAGAGGGCGTCACCATAGAAGAGACGTATAAATGCCACTGGTGTGAGTTTGCCGACACCTGTCAGTGGCGAAAAGACAAGGAGGTTGAATATTTGAAAAAGAGGAAAGGGAAGGCGAACGTCGAGTCCTCTGCCTCTTAACATCGTAGGCGTTGCATCTCGTCTGTCATCACCGAGCCGCTTCCCACGGGTATTCTAGATATGTTCACCAACGGCGTTTCGAAAATGGTCAGGTCATTTGTAGTGGGGATAAGTAAGCCAACCATTGGTATCGAATATAGGCTAGGGGTTGGACTGATATATAAACAATATGCCTATTTACACTACGCAAACATCAATTATGAGTTCCACTGCCCGCATCACAACCTTATCAATTAATATCCCTGCATCCGCGTTTCGCGTGAGACTTTCCACCAATGGATATGAATGTTTCGCGGGTCGAGTATTCTTGTTTCAATACTCATAAGACCAACAACCTGCTCTCTCCCCCTCGTGAACGCGACAATACGCCTGTGCCAGATGCTCTAGAAGCCATTCCTTCATCAGCCTTCCCTGTATGGTGCATCGGCTTCCTGTGATGCCAAGCTTGGCCATAAATTTAGCCGCGGCCTTCTATAATGGATTCGGAGGAAAACCAGGCGGAGCCATTTCCAATCTCCAATATGAAATACCGTTCGTTGAAACGATCCATCCGCCACGGCGAGGCCCGGTAAAATGTTTGGATATGGATAGCCAGTAGTAGTGGGCTATATAAGTAGGCGGTGGGGGAAACCCCGGTGACGATACGGATGCGATTCATTCTACCGGCTCGTTGACACCAAGAACCCCGACGCAGTATTGTCTAACTGCAGGTATAAATTGAGCAACGTTGCCGTCACGAGGGTGCGACTTGGGATTGCGTCTCGTAACTACCACGTAACAAAAATCTCGCAATGGCTTCCTGGTTTCGTCTCGTCGTCGCCCTCCTGCCCCTTGTGGTGGTCGGACGACGTGACCTATCAGCGCGACAGTCCGGCACAGTCACCGTGAACCTGGACCAAAAATACCAAATCATCGACGGCTTTGGGTGTTCCGAGGCGTTCCAGAGAGCAGTACAGATGTCGCGACTAACCGAGGACCAGCAACAGTACACTCTCGACCTGCTGTTTAGTACGACGAAAGGAGCAGGCTTGTCGATCTTGCGTAATGGAATTGGATCTTCACCGGATATGAGCTCGGACCATATGGTCTCCATCCAGCCTAAGAATCCTGGGGGCCCGTCGAGCCCGCCCCAGTATGTTTGGGACGGCTCGGACAATAAGCAGTTGTGGGTTTCCCAGGAGGCCGTGAAACGGGGAGTCAAGACAATTTATGCCGATGCGTGGAGCGCTCCCGGGTACATGAAGACGAACGGCAATGACGCAAACGGCGGATCTTTGGTGAGCTACCTCATGCTATCCTCCCTTAGATGTTGGCAGGAATTTCTCCAGTAGATTCGATCGTTGTGGATTATGAAGTTCTTATTGGCCTCTTTTATACGCATCGATATTAGAAAGTGTTAACCCCTTAATCGGCAGTGCGGAGTGGGTGGCGCGACGTGCTCAAGCGGCGACTGGAGACAAGCCTACGCCGACTACTTGGTGCAATACATCAAATATTATCTAGAAGCCAACGTGACGATCACACACGTAGGATTCCTCAATGAGCCTGAACTCACGTGAGCCAACCCAAGACATACCAAACCTAGAAGCCCAGGGCCATGAACTAACACACAGTGTGCAACTGCATACAGAACAAGCTACGCTTCAATGCGATCTAGCGGGTCGCAAGCTGCAGATTTCATAAAAGTGCTAGGGCCAACGCTCCAAAAGGCGAATCTATCTGTGGGTATCAACTGCTGCGACGCGGAGGGGTGGAGCAGCCAGGCTGGCATGTTGGGGCAGCTAGCGTCGGTAGACCAATACATCTCGACGATCACGGCGCACTCGTACACCTCGTCGCCCGGGTCGCCGATGAACACCAAACATCGTGTCTGGCAGACTGAGGCGGCAGACCTCAACGGGAACTGGCAAGGCGCGTTCTTCAGCAGTGGCGGCGCGGGCGAGGGCATGACGTGGGCGAATAGCATCCACACGGCCATCGTCAACGCCAACGCGTCCGCATATCTCTACTGGATCGGCGCGCAGACCGGCACCACGAACTCCAAACTCATCCGTATCGATGGAAACAACGTGTCCCCATCGAAGCGGCTGTGGGCCTTTGCGCAGTTCAGCCGCTCCGCGAGACCCGGCGCTGTGCGCGTCGGCGTGCAGGGCGCGCCGAACGGGGTCCGCACCGCGGCATTCCAGAACGTCGATGGGTCTGTCGCAGTTGTGTTCATTAACGGCGGGACGTCGACCGTATCCGTTCAGGTTAAGACGACTGGTGGCAATGCGTTCGCAGCGGCTGGCGCTACGGCGTTTTTGACTGATAACACTCATGATTTTAACGAGACTGCGGCTTCGTTTACCGGTGATGCCGCCAGCGCCAGTATTCCCGGTCGGAGCATAGTGTCGGTTGTACTAAGATAGCTGAGCGAGCCAGGCTAGGCGGGCTTAAGTCTATCGGCCTATGTCCGAGACGAATGGTATTTTCTCCGAAACCATTATGTTATGTGATAAAGCATCGGTAAAATTTTGCCACTCCAGATATTTCGTCGTCACCCATTAGCGAGAATCTATGTCCTCAAAGGGATCCTTGCATAACTATGCTACTATGCTCTATGGGTTCTTAAGTTAACATCTTTAAACTACGAGCTCCTGATCGACATCAGTACTGTATCATAATTCATTGCGGTATGTAAGTTTGCCTTAGATGCTAGAACCCTGATAGTGCTTATTTTAACTTATGCCGGCCCACCGCTACGGATGATATCAAATCCACTCAGCTATGACTTCACCTTCCTACCTAGCCTAGTTACTACCCCGACGCTTCAGTGTTATGTTAGTCGCCAAGAAGGCTAGAGGCTGTTGATCTATAACCCCCACAGCATCAAGCGGCGACGCCAGTGTAAATTTGGTCGGGTTCGACGTATTATCTCCTGCGGAGTTAGTCTAAGTTATTATCGGCGTTTAGCATCTTTCCTTGAATCCCCGAAATACGACAATTATATAAGCAGTTAAATGTCGTCTTCTCTTTACTTTCGGCAGAAATACTCGTGTTGTTTTAATATCACGCCCCTCTAGACTTCTCTCATGGCTGACTACGCACTCCCCCTATCCGGCAAGGTTGCCGTCGTAACGGGTAGCTCAAGGAGCATCGGCGAGGCTATAGCCATGGAGCTCGCAAGGCGCGGTGCAACGGTAAGGCGCACAATATCTACTACCCATTACGATGAGGGCGCATGACCAGTAGGGGGAATTTCAAGTTTCTAACGGAGTAATCCAGGTCGTCATCACCTACGTCTCAGCCAGGAGCGAAGTACGTGTAAAAGAGATCTGTGCAAGGATAGAGGCGCTCCCTCATAAGCCCTCCGCACATTTCATCCAGGTAGACCTAAGCACCCTCTCAGCGCCAGAGCAAGTGACATCGTCGCTACTAGCGTGGCGCGGCAAGGACTTATCAATCGACATCATCGTGAACAACGCAGGGGTGGAAAGAGTCAAGGGCCTTGGGGAGATCAGCGTGGACGACTACGATACGGTATTCAACCTGAACGTCCGCGGCGTGATATTGCTAACGCAAGCGCTGCTGCCCTATCTCAATAAGAACGGGCGCATAATCAACATCGGGTCCGTGGGTGGTAGAAGCGCATTCAAGGATCTGAGCTTATACTGCGCGTCGAAGGCGGCCTTGGAGGGACTGACCCGATCCTGGGCTGCGGAACTCGGTGGGAATGGCACCACGGTCAACTGTGTCGCTCCTGGTCCTGTAGCGAGTGAGCTGCTTGATAATATCCCCAAGGAAATCGTCGAGATGCAAAAAGCTACCACGCCGCTTGGAAACCGATTGGGTACCGCTGAAGAGATTGGGAATGTTGTTGCCGGCCTGGCTGGTAGGGACGGCGCTTGGATTACGGGACAAGTCATCAGTGCTAGTGGAGTAAGTGTGTTCGGTTCCGAAGCATTTAGACTGGGTTCGATTCTAACTGAGTTTTAGGGTTGGGCGGTGTATTAACTCGCCTTTTATGACGGATGTTAGTTCAAGGGCAGGGGCTCTGAGCCGGCGTCTCGTGCTTAGGTTCATGGGATATAATCAACTTGTAATGAATGTATCTTGATTGGCACAGATATAAAACGACATAATTGTAGTCAATGTTATAATCCTGCTTCCTTCGTTCTTCCTGAATCAAGACAAAGAGGACGAGAAGTAGTTTCTAGGGACCATGTTTTATTAAGTAGAAACAACCGATTGAAACGCCAGTACGCCCTACAGCAGAAGCCGCTACCCATAAGAAATAGAGTGAAGAATACAGACGGTTCACTACTAGTAAAATGAAGTCTTCGTATTAACAAGACCTAGATTTTCGCCTTAGCCTCGAGTGCTTTCGTCTTCGCATGGTACAGTTTGACAAGCTGCCGCACCGCAAGGTCTAAAAGCACGTCTTCAGAACCGCCGGGGATCCTCGCACCCGGAACCTCACGGTAGATCACTATCGGTATAAGTATCAGCATATGCACGTTGCATATAACCGCACCGGGGATATCATGGGGATGACGTACTCTCCACCAGCTCGCCTTGTCCGCTACGCGTGAAGCCATTGCCGCCGAACAAGAGGACCGCCGTGTTCGCGCATTCGTGAAGAATGATGCCGGCCTGCGCTTTGAGGAGGCCTGTCATCCCGCCGAGTTCGCGGTCAGCGTCGTCTTTCGGCATTCGCGACATCTGGTAGGCGAACTGTTCCACCCAGGCCCATTGGCTCTCCAAGAGACCTCCGGCTTTAGCTAATCGGTGGCGAACGACGGGTTGTTCCACTGCAATAGTAATTAGAAAAGTAGTCACTGAAGGGTTTCATACCAGTAGATAGGCATAACGCGTATTATAGCCTCTACGATAGCGTAGTAGAAAATAACGGGCTAGGAAGTACGTACTCAACGGCTTCCCAAAAGCCTCTCGCTTCATAACGTATTCGAATGCGGCCGAAAGCGCGACTCTGGCTTGCCGAGTAACGCCGACAGCGATACTCAATCGTTCATGATTGAAATTCGTCATGACGTATCGCATGCCTAGACCCTCGACGCCAACGAGGTTTTCGATAGGCACTTGGACGTCGTCGAGTTCGATATAAGTCG
The DNA here is from genome assembly GCA_022495195.1 of Xylaria digitata. Classification (NCBI taxonomy): domain Eukaryota; kingdom Fungi; phylum Ascomycota; class Sordariomycetes; order Xylariales; family Xylariaceae; genus Xylaria; species Xylaria digitata. The sequence continues at coordinate 81,260 of MU377055.1, forward strand.
TTCCAGCGGATACTTGTCCGGCGACTTTGAGACGGCGCATACTGACACCTGTGTACCCCTTTAACGGGACAACGAGCAACGACAGACCTGCTGCACCAGACCCAGGTGACCCTGTCCGCACAGCCATGGTTGCGTACTCTGACCAGATACCATTCGTGATCCTGAGATCTCATTAGCGCGGCATCGCGACCTGAGACCGAAACCAAGGACATAAAAACAACGTACCACTTCTTCGTCCCATTGACAATATAGTACTTTCCACAAGAGCTCTTTACGGCAGTTGTCGTGATATTCGCAACGTCACTGCCAGCGTCAGGTTCAGTAATAGCGATACAACACCTCTTCTTCCCGGTTAGAAGATCGGGGAGGACCCTTTCTTGCAGCTGCTTATCCCCGAACTTCAGAATCGGCGGAATACCGAACGCGAAGCCCGTCGTTAAGCTCCCCGACGGACCAATGAGGCCTGCGCGGGCCATCTCGTCGGCGTAGATGAGGGAATGCATGTAATCGAAGTCCTCGACCTTGATGCCGCCAAGGAGCTCGTGGATGCCAAGACGCTTCAACCAGGCGACGGGAAGCGGGGCCGGGAGCGCCGGCAATAGCATGTTCGCCGAGGCGAAGTCGCGGAAGACATGTTCTGGCACCGTTTCAGCCTTGTCCCATTCAATTGCGTGGTCTAGGAGGTGTTTCTGGATGAATGGGCGGATGGCTTTTTGGAATTCGTGATGGGAATCCGTGTAGTGTGCCGATGGTAGTCCCATCAACCATGCGGGCTCTGAGAAGGGAATCGGCACCGCCATTGAGAGAGATCAATTATAATACAAGATGATTAGGCAGATAGGTTTATGCACTTTACATGAGGTGGATGTGTGGAGATATGTAATTACCTATGTATGTAGTGTAGTGTATGGATGTGAATTGGCTCTATTATTAGAAGGAAGATTGGAGTTGAGATGGCCCTGTCAAGGGGAGACTAAATGCCAAGAAATCAGTGCCGAGGTAGTGCGATCGGTCTTTATACAACTCATAGACCTTAATATCCTCACGCGACGTATATTAATAGTATCTATACCCTTTATTCTATATCATCCCAACTTCCAGTCCTTCTTTTCCTATGATGCTTTTCCAAGAAGTCTACTAAGTCAAGGTTAGTATTACGACAGTGCGGGCACCGATTGCTCTACCCCAATTCGGGGCCGGGGCCGGGGCGGGGATCAAGGGGATCAAGGCCACACTGCCTGTGTCCACATAACCTAACAGTAAAGGAACGAGCGTAGAAGCCCAGCGTAGTTATGTCGGCTCAAGAGAATCATAATACCACTTGTTGAAGTATCCATATGCCTCCTCTTGATTTGAGATTGGGTCCTGTACCTACTGTAGTAGATTGTATAGGGTACTTGTGAAATGCCACACAATTCGACACTTTTCGGGAGGTTTACGCGTTTTTAGATATGTCGGTATTAATATTACATGGTTGAAGACAAAAGTAGTTGAATAATAAACGCTTGACATAGCTTGGGTCCTTTCTAGCTGAGACAGTGCTCCCAGTTGCTTAACTATGTTATCGATGGAATCTAGCCACTTCTGCCTATTAATCGCCATATATTGGGGCATAATCAGAGCGAAGATGTCTTAAAGTACGTATGCAAGCGTTCTGAAATTCGGGCGGTCGCTTGTATTTCTGCCTTTCCCTGGATCATTTGTTCCCGTGATATTTTGTGACCTGTTTGCACAAAGTCTGCTTAGGCTGTAATCTCTAGGATGGTGTCTGTCATGACCTAAGTATAGGGGGGTGATAAGCATTCGCCGTTACGCGAAGAGTCTAATCTATCACCAACTGATACGTACACTTATGTACACAATACCTTCTTTATTCCAACCTAGAAGGTGTGACAGTGTCTGTTGTGGTAAGGCCTTCGTCGCCCTTAAAATAAGCCCCAATTGAACTGTCTTGTTGGCCCTGAGCTTGAGGTCACCGTCATCGAGGATTGCAATCTGGAAGAGCAGAATGGTCTCGTCTCGAAAGGCTTTGCCTGAGTCTTCACCAGGAAGGGGTCGGAGCATAGGTCACGACACGCATGATTTTCCACTCATTCACGAATCTGGTGCTGCAGACTTTATGAAGTACGATCGCCGATTGAGTTTCTGAAACGGATCGCTTTTAATGCCTTCATAGAGCCTGCCGGGGGGTTTACGGTCTCTCTAGAAATGAGGCCTGGTTGTGAGAACAGCTTTCCTCTAAGTAGGTCCTGCATGATAACAGCGCTGAGGCTAAGGATGTTCATGTGATGGTGAAATGCGTTCCCGCTTTCTATCTGCTCTTTACACCAACTTGGTGTTCCCTTATGGGAGCTCGATGATATACGATGTCGAGAGGGGTTAGGTGTGTAGTCTGCCTCCATAAGCCGTTTTAATGTACCTAAGGCGGACCGCTAGGCGCACTCTTAACCGGACAAGCTGCTAGTTTTACTAGCACATAAATTGCAATCTTGTGCTCACCGCTATATTCACTATACCACACCATGTTGATGATTGCCCCCAGCGATAAAATACCCATGCTAACGGCCGCAAACATCAGCACATCGTGCTGACATCCAATCATGAACGCTCTAGTGACAAACGCACATCTCATTATTCCATTTTTGTAAATTTAGCTGAGAAATGATTGGAAGTGGAATGCAATGCTAGCTCAGGTAGGTATTTAGGGATAAGCAAGCCTCAAACAACCATTCCAAATGGTTATTTACTGTAAACATTACATTTTCTAACCCTCCATGCCCCCCGAATATGATTGGAACTCGAGTAGAAAATTTATCGATGGGGCACACTCAGTGAGCTTGTAGATGTCTCAGTGAGCAAGGAGGATCTACATAGTAGAAGTGGTGATCTAGCTTGCGTCACGCCAGCCCAGGGGGTAAATTGAAAGCGATGTAAGGGAGGACGACATACTATCGGAGACGTAATTGGGTTAGGATATATATATAGGCTTGGATACTATTCCGCTACTCGGGGATGACGAAAGGAGGACAAACACATAGTACTCAGAGCCTAAGTGCTTTTTATCATTTTAGCGACTTTTCGGCTTAAGGAACGCTAGGTTATGTTCATCGAGGCAGCGTGGGTGTTCAGCCTATCTGTCCTATTCCCTAACAAAGAACCTAGCTACCTAGGAATATATAGCTCTAAAACCTCAAAAACTCATACTAGATTTCCTGTATAATATTCTAGGATTTCCCTTAGTGAAATCACGAAATGCCCCGAGGGATGTTTGGCTGTGACTAGGTCTACGAGGGTAAGATCTAGAGATGAGGGCGAGATATTTCGTTGAATTATTTGAGTATTATCTAATGGCATCCTCGCTCGTATTGATGCATTATACCCTAGGTGCCACGTCAGTCATTCAAATATACCTTCCTAGTAGGATGTGGAAACCGTCGACGGGTAACATCTCACAGGGAGCACGCGACGATGTTCTTCTTAGCTGTACTTACATAAAATAATTCACTACGGAGTCGTAGATTAAATATTGGGGCGATATCACCTTACTCACTGGCCTTGTGTATATCACCATTCTTTTCAAGCATGCCTATCTTATAATTCGTTTTTCTTGGCGCTACTTTGGCAAAATATTTTCTCGCTGGCTCTCGGCAACCGGCAGCTAGCAACATGTCAAATCCGATATAAGATGATTGGATATCTTGCCTCAAAGCCTTCGACGAATTATCATCATCAGATCGCCAATCAGTTTCTCAAGAAGTGGGACGCGAACACTTTAGGGAGGAACTACTAATTTGGGGCACCCAAGAAATCCTCCCCAACATATTTTCAGGCAAAAAGTCATTAGACGAAAGGAATTTACGGGGAAGGGTAATGAGAGAGAGCTTGGCGGCTATTCTCAATATTTTACGAAACCCCCCAAAATATGATCGGTACGGCGATCCAAGGAATACGTCAACGCAGATATGGCCCAGTAAGCAGACATTACGGCAGCCATCTCCTGGAGTAATACACAGGGCCTCGGGGTTTGGTTTGGGTGTAGATGCGGGCAGCACTAAGACCTATTCGAGCATGGCAGTCACAATGCAAACCTCTGATGATGCGCGTTCATGTGAAGAACAAAAATCTCTGGTGATTGACGAACTATCGAGTGATTCGGAATCCTCTATCAACTCAGATTCTTCGATAGACACGGTTGGTCCATTAGAGAAGTGTCGCGGAGATGTGGGACCTATATACCGTTATTGCCCGGAGGGCAATAACGGCGTCGTTTTGTCCGCGAGAAGAAGCTGTCCCGGCTGGCATCGTTTGAAGCGGATTGCTTTCTGCCAAAGAAATACGAATGTCCGGAATTCCTTAAGGCACCTGGCGCGGAGTTGGCTTTCCCTAGAGTATGGAGGCTCATCTCAGAGAGGTTTCCTAATATCGAGGATAGCGCCAGGATGCCATTTGCAATTCTCTTGAGTATTTCCCTGTCCACTGCGATCAGAAACGAAACAGGATTTCCTTTTCAACCAGAGAAGGCGTCGCGTCACGATAACCAAGACATCCCTACGCAGCCCTCTGGCGCTTCAGGGGCTCACTCAGGCCAGCGCAGGTACTTACTTAGGAGAAATACTGTTATATCAAGTTACGAGACCAAAAGGTTAGCAATATTAAAGACTCGTCAGGTCTCATAGACGTGCTAATTGGGAACAGAAAGCCAAATATACACTATATCTGTGTATTCCCTAGTTGCCCTCGACCATACCAGATATTTCAAAATAAGAGAAAATTCCTTGCCCATTTAAATGACAGGCATCGCGAAGATCATATTGAAGTCCGCAAAAAATCATGGATGTGCTCCGCCGTTGCCCATGAGGATCACGTTCCCTATTACGAGTTCCGGGAAGAACTCAGGACACATTTGAAAGTGGAGCATGGTATCATGAGCAATCAGGCCATCGAGAATTTTACCGATGCATTAACTGTGAATAGAACACCCGTACTTCGTATATCGTGGTGTATAGTTTGCTATGCTCCTGTTCAGAGTGAACCTGGGGCACTTTTCAGAGCTGATGATAAGTCAATGCAGGAGTTTCCAGCTCACCTCCATAAACACGTCTCCGAGATTCTAAATGAGGCCATGGAAGAAGTTAGGAATTGGAAGGAGTCCAATGCGGGTTTAAATTTGCTAGCGAAGAAAAGGCCTTGTTTGAGTGAGAAAGATCAGGACCATGCACACGCGCCTACGGAAAAGCGTCGCCGAATGCAATGAATACGAAAGTATTGTTTACGAGTAAGTCGAGGGATTTATGTGTAGGAGAGGGAAGTTTCATATAGTTAGTAATATATGGTAGCCTGTTGAATCGTTATTTAACTATTTCCTTGTAAAAAAAGTTATGTTTGTTCCGTGGACAATTATGATACAAGCTATTAGTACATAACATAAACAAAGGTAATGTAGTATAGCGGTGCTCCAGTCGGTTAATCTCTATGAATATATTGCCTAAAATCTACCTGAAGACGATACTAACGTGTACCGGTAGTGATGGAAAGTATAAAATTAGTTCAGTTTATAGGAATGACGATGTTGTTTAAGGGCTCTCAAGTAGGGACCTAGTGTTTTACGGACGCGGCGGTCTATTCGGGGGACTAATCGCTGTCCTTCATTTTCTTTCTAAGCAAGCTAACCGCAAAAGAGAAGTGTACCCCTATCCCCAGTCGACACCTTAACGAGACGAGTTCCATTACGCCCCCGAGCCAACACGGTATTCTCCATATGGCCTAAGGAAGAGGGAATTTCGTGAATGGACTATTATCAGTGTCGAACCCTAACTAATCATCCCGAAATGGCCTGCAGGGGAGGCGAAAGCGAAGTGTGCTAAACGAAGACCTAAAGATAACGTATGCGTTAGAGGGGCGTAAGTATACTAGTGTAGACGATTTCACGCATCGAAACAGCTGCAGTAACGCCGTATGGAATAGGGTAATACTAACTAAGGCTAGTCTAATTAAAAAATAAAAACGATGAAAACAATAAAAAAAAACCCCATCTATCTACTAGCGGCGGGAGCGGTAGGAAGGAAAATAGCTATAGGCATGGCGATCATGCCCTGGGAGGTGTGGTGTAGGAGGGGGAAGTTGCATGGCAGTGCCCCCTGTAGAAACACTTATTATAGGGGTCCATACCTACTGTGCATCACCCCAACAACCCGCTCTTATACAACCCACATCTGACATGCTTCACCATCACCACTAGAGACCTAGCGAGCGGGTCCAGCAAATGGTCGCGACAAGCTTACCTCTATATCGAGAACATAGATGCATTTGGTATAAATGCTACACGTTATAATTTCTAGAAAGCTTTGAAACCGGTACTGTTACTGTACACTTCTTGTTTCTACCAGAGCTCCCTGGGCAAATAGCTTGCGTACCTTTCCCGTAGACGGAGGTATTTACCAAAAAAAATCGACGTCCATAAATAACACATATACATACGTTCATATACCTCTTAGCTACTATTGCTGAAGAAATATCAATTGCTTTGTTGCGTGAGACATCCCATGGATGGAGAGAAATTGATTCTTGCATGCTGCCTTGAGGTGCGACGTAGGGTTGTAGCCTGCGTTGTCCACTTAGAGCGTGCCAGCTGTCGCAAAGGTTGGCATAACGGCCTGGCTACATTCCAAACCATGAACCCGATCCTTGCCTGAAAAATCTCCTTTAATCTTCCATTTTATGGTTATGAAAAAAAAGAAGGAAAGAGTAAACTGGTTGATATCTATTTCAACACACAGATCCGGAGACGCTCAACTCGGATACGTTCCCACGCCGGCTAGTTCCGAGGTGCCGGAAATGACCGATTCAAAACACCCCCTTATCAAGGGGATTGTAAAGTAAGTCGCCTTTATCTCTCAGTTCAGAGACTAGCTGATATCCGACTAGGCTATTCAACAATTCCGACTATGCGGATGTGAAGATTTATATCGGGCAGTATGGGCTACCTGCCCACTCCGTGGTCCTGGCGAGTCAAAGCCCATTCTTCCAGAAAGCTTTAAAGGGGAACTTTCAGGAGGGGAAAGATAAGCAGTTCCGTTTCGAAGAAGGGAGTATGCATGCATATTGGAGAGTATTTGAGTATATGTATACTGGTGAGTACGCCGAAGAGCCAACTCAGGTGCTCGACACCCTAGGTTAGTATTGATTTAGGCAGGGGCGTGTTCACAGCTAATATTTATGCAGACGATAATGAGTTGGTCAAAGACATCCGAGTTTATATAGCGGCGGAGTTCTTCATGTTGGACGACCTGAAACAACTCGCACTTCAGAAGTTCAGGCTAAAATTAGAAAACCTGTGGGTTAGCGAGTCGTTTGTTGCATGTATCCGGGAGATCTACGCGTCAACCACGGAATCTGAAGAAGGGTTGAGGAGCTCCGTCGTCGCGGCCGCGTTCACCCACCAAGCCGAACTTTGGCAGAGGCAGCTGTTTCGGGACCTTATATCCGACGGTGGTGACTTTGTTGTGGATCTGGTGGGTAAATATACCGGAGGGAGACATCGGTTTAGATGATATGGTAAGCCACGATGGGATATCGGGGTCGGAGAATTGGTTTGTTGCACCCGGGAATCTACGCATACCCGCCTAGAATTATCGGGCGCGGATACGATTGATCACTAGGAGTAGCTTAGATTGTTAAAAATGGCCTAATGTCTTTTTTTACACATTCCTAATCGAAAACAATGAGACTAGCTAATTCCGATGCCAAACGTGGATTAGAGACTGCTTACCTGCGGCTTGGTATTGGCAATTTGATGAGTGAGAGAGGAGGGGTCACTTTAGTTAATACCGGTCGGTTAGCATTAGCACAACAGTTGATCTGCTAGGATGGGAGAAGAGTAGGCATCCTTGGGGAAGTACTTGGACATCTTTTAAATCTTCAGTATGTAGCTTGGGTCCCAGATCCCTATAGAGCGAACGGCTAGAGAATCTTTTGCTGTCTTGGCTAAAAGTAACTCGGGTGTGTATACACTAAACCAAATGCTACCGTTGTCGGCCCCGGAACGCTACTGGGGTTGACGTACGTCTATGATGCTAAAAAAGAAAAAAAAAGGGGGGGGGGGGGGGGGGAATTAAAAAAAAAAAAAACAAAAAAAAAAATAAAAATATAATTATAATAAACTGTATATTTTGTATAAAAAAATAATTGTTCAAGAATAAGCCTGATGGGCAGAGGCCCGCGGAGAGG
>MU377055.1:89495-141846 GCA_022495195.1 Xylaria digitata
CGCCCCCACCCCCCCCCCCACACCAAACCCCCCCCCCGCCCGGGCGGGGCCGCCCCCCCAACACGAAGAAATAAAGACGATACTCAAAAGTAATGTAGAATTAGAAGTAACGTTAGAGTGTGTAGATCAACATTATTGGTCTAGTCGAAGCCTGAAGGGCAGAGGCACGCGGAGCGGACTCATAATGCTATCGGTCTGTCTTGGCAGATGGAGAACTAGCACGGATTATAGCGGGAGGCTAGGTACTTATAGTGGGGTTGGTGCCCTATGGATGGGTCCGCTAGCAGCAATTTAATCTAATTCCAACGTCGTCGGCGTTTCGTCTTGTATTTTACACTAGACCATCTACACAAGCCAATGCTTAAGCCAAATTCAGCTACAGTACAAGACATGATATATTACTAGGAATATATCCAGCGTAGGTTATATTAACTTGAACGAAGATGGTATAATTACTTTATCGCAGACGCGTTTCTGTACACTAACACCATCTTCAGGCATATCAGCCATCTTCAAAGTCTTTTGAGGCATGATGTTTAAAATGCTCAGTCAACCGGGGGATGTGCTCGACGGTATATCACAGGACTAAGTCAGGCAGGACTGACTACTGAAGTGCATTCGCCTAGGTGTGATGGTGCTGGTGTTGATGTTGTCCTGGCGGGACCTGAAATGAAAGGGCTACCTGCTTCAACAGAGACAATGGCCTCAACACCACATGCATTAAGCGGGAAGTTGTTATAGTTTCCTAATTACTTTCCCAGGCGCTTTCATCAGCCAGCGCCGTGCTTTATGACATACTCAGGGCATGTCGGGTCATTGAGTACAGCTTAAATGCTCCATAAGTAACTCTTCTTTTGCTGTCTAGGGCGTAGGTTCTATTAGTTACTATGCTGTAATTACCTACCGTAACCTAGACACTAACTAGCTAGGTACGAAGGATGGGAGACTTGAAGCTAAACCTTTATAATCTGTTTATATAGCACAGACCATGGCCAGTGCTGCCCAAGACATGCGACACCGGCCACTACGGATCTGCTAGACTAGATCTGGAAGTTCAAAGTATAGCTCAAGAATTAGCTTCAGTCTCAAGAGTCAATTACTGCCAGATTAGGCCCGGTCCATTTCCGTCCGCGATATCGAGGCGTAACTATGCCCGCGTTGCCTCAAAGGATTTTCGCGATGCGTGTGGTACTGATGTAAAGATGTAGAGTGAAGCAGTAAAGTGTAGTAACCCGCTTCTTGACTGACTATATAAGACGGGCTTCTACCTGTGTCTCTGAATGTTGGGTTTTCCTATCATCAACTCCAACACTATTATTCACAAAACTGACTTCTAAGCCGCTATTAACAATGCGGTTTCCCACTCTCTCGCTTGTTCTTCTTGCCGGTGCGGCCAACGCTAGCCCGGTGACAGGAATTGCCCGTCGTCAAGACAGGGGCCAGTACACCGTTTCTGGCCTTGGCTCTCGCAAGCAGGCTATCCTCAACGCTGGCGGTAACACCCTGGACTTAGCAATTGCGATGCTGGAGACCGAGACTATGACCACCGATTATGCATATGGTGCGGCCCCTTGATAAAGAACTTTGCAATATTGAATTTTATAACAATAACAAGCAAATGGGCGACAACAAACGAACCGACGCCGCCAACTTTGGACTTTTCAAGCAGAATTGGGGTATGTTGCGAGTTTGCGGCAGCCGCGCCGGCTTTACCGGACAAAGCGAATCGCAATGGAATAACGGTGCAAAACTAAAGTACGATGAGTGTTTCTCTACAACACATGCTGTCATGTGGGAGTTCTTGGTTAACTTTTAGTTCAGCTACGATATCTATGCGGATGTCGCCTCTCGTTGGGATTGCCAGGGGTACTACGGGTATGATATCTGGTTCGCCGGTCATCGGAATGGTGCATCGGGTCTTGCGAATCCGTACACGGAGGACATCAAGACCTACAAGAACGCAGTGCAGTGGATCCAGAGTCAGATTGATGGGAATCCTTCGTATAAGACTGACGACACTAGAATTTGGGTTGACGTCACCCCTATTTGAAGTGTTCGGTAACGGTCCTCCGCTGTATCACTGAAGGCGATATCACATATCTGAGCTTCGTATCATTCTCTTCTGCTTCATAATCCTTAACTCAAAGGATTATAGAATGAACCACATGAACAATTAAAGGTGTCTCAACCAAATTTCTCAGTTCCTACAGCTACTCCTACCGTTGTAAAGCACGTTTAAGCACCTCCTAGAAATAGTCGTGACTAAGTGATTGTTCCTAACTCTATTCGCGCTCTTATAGAAAGGTGAGATTAATATCGCAATTGTATTTGTTAGAAAAATAGTGGTTATCCAAATCCGACAAGATAATCGACTTTCTACACAGTACATTCTAAAATTTATTTCGTCTTTTGTATCATCGTTTCGATGGCATCGATCTGGCCAGGGTTGCAAAATTAGTAAGTAGTATTGTTACTACAGGGTAGTATTACTAGAGTAGTATTAGTAACAGTACTTACTACTACTACTGTAGTATTACTACTATTACTACAGTAGTATTTAAAAAAAAAAAAGAAATTTTTATAAAATTCTATGTTTATTAACAAAGAATTAAATAAAAAAATAATAAAATATAATTACGTTTTTATTATTAATTAATAAAAATATTTCGAAATAAATCGAAACTTAACTTTAAATATAAATATAACGTATTTTATAAACATTTAAGCTATATAAGCATTTAGGCCACCTTTTTAAATGTATTTTATTTAATAATTACATAAGGAAATACTTACAAAATAAATTGTAACTATTTAAATATAAATTTTTTATTTTTTAGAAAATTATTTATAGCGTGCATTGTTAAAAAAAAGAAAAGTGGGTTTAAATTTACATTTAATTCGTTAAATAAAGTAGCTACAAAATAAAAAAAAATACTATTAAATTTGTTATATAAGTGCGAATTTAATAATACTAATTATTTTTTCGTATAACTATTTTTCGCGGAGTTATAATTTACGCACAAACGTTTTTTATATAGGTTAAAAAGTAGCCTAAATGCTTATAAAATATGTTATTATAATTTTTTAGCTATAAACTTTTATTTTTATTATTATTATATTTATAATAATAATAAATTTTTTTGTTTTATTATAAAAAGGATTTTATAAACCTGTTTTTAAATAAAAAAATTAACTTAAATAAAAAAATAATTAATTTATTTATTTAAACCCGAAAATAATATTAAAATAAATACTAAAAGTTTATTTAATTTAAAAAATTATAATAATAAAATTTTTAAATTAAACAATAAAAAAAGTTCGGTTTATATATTAAAAAAAAATTATTATAAATTTTTAAATTAAATAATCTTTTAATATTTTATTTTAATATTATTTTTATATTTAACGTATAATACGGGCATTTTGCGCATACGGGCATTTTGCGCACTTTTTTGCGCTTTTGTACGCAAAACTATAATAACTTAACTATAACTAAAAAAATTAATTAAAACTAATTAAAATTGCTTTTGCTAAATGTTTTTGCTTTGTTTTAATATGTATAAGCATTATGTTTTAGTTTGTCGCATGTTTTATAACGCTATATTTATGCTGCACTTTTTTTTATATAACAATTATTTAACTACACTTTGTTATTTATTTGCTTTTTAACAGCTTTTTAAGTTTTTTAATTTTGTTTTTTTTGTATAGTAAATAATTCTTTTGTTTAAATCTGTTTGTTTTTTATATAGCAACGTTAGCTTAGTTTTTAATTTGCTTTTTAAAGTTTAACTATTTTAGTTTGCAGTAGTATAACTTAATGCTTTAGCATGCTTGTTTTTTTTGCAATTAAATTAATTGCGTTTAAAACAGCTGTTAAAAAGCTATTTTAATATTATATAACTTTGTTTTTAATATATTTAGCTTATAATTTAGCATTTTTTGTATTATACAATATTTTTAATTTTTAAATTAAAAGTTTAACAAACGATTGCAAAAATGTTTTTTTTAAATTTTTTAGCAAAAGTTAAAAAATAACATATATTAAATCGTATAAAACAAAGCTAGCTTTTTTAAAGCTTTTTTAAATATTTTGTTTAATTATTAAAGCGTTATATATATAGCAAAATAACTTAAAAATTTTTTTTTTTTAATATGCGTAATATATATTTAAGCTAATTTATTAATTTTTTTGCTGTACAACTGTTTTAAAAAACTAAAACATTTAATATTAAAAAGCTAAAATTAATATAATAAATAAAAAAGCATGCAAAATATAATAATGTTGTATTATTTAGCGTACAACTTAAATTTAATAAAATAATAGCTTTTATAACTGTTTAAAATTAAAAAGCAAAAAACATTTTTTATATAATTAGCTATATATTTATTAAAATGCTTAATTTAATTTAAACTTTTTTTGTTTATAGTTTAACCGTTTATTATTATTGCAATTTTTTAAAAACGCAGTAAACTGCTGTTTTTATACCAAAAAAAAAAAATAAGTAAGCTTAACTAAAATAATATAAAGCAATATAAAATAGCTATATAAAAAAACAGCTTAAATAACAGTTAACTATTTTTAATTTGCTATATAACTTTTAGTTGTTTACAACGTTTAAACAAAGTTATAACTATTTTAAACAACATTTTGCTTATTGTAAAGCTTGTTTTGTTAAAGTTATAAATATTTTTTTTAAAATGCTTTTAATTGCAATTGTATTTTGTATAAAAATAAACTATATTTAATATATGTTAAAATCTTTGCAAAAAACTTGCTAGTAATCAATTTAGCAATTAAAACATGTATAAAGCTTAAGTTTTCGTTATATAAAAGTTAAAGCCTATGTTATAATTCAGGTGCACTACCAACTAAACTACCAATTAAAGTATATTCTTTCTAATTCTGTTTGCTTATATTACTATAATTTATCTAAGTATGCTTTATACACTATTTTTTGCTTTTATAAGCTTTAGTTTTATATAAGACCTATTATACAAAATATATATTATATTATATTTAACTTTAAAAAACTTTTTAAACGTAACAATTTTAAAGCTTTTACCTAAAGGTTATTTATAATATATAACTATTATAGCTTTAAGACAACTAGCTTGCTTTATTTTTCTTATAAAACCTTTATATATAGGTTACCTACAGAATAGCAATAAAATATCTTTAAATAATAATAAAAGCTAAAAACTATTAAATTTTTTTAATACTAATATAATAGGACCAAAAAAAGCTTTTATTTAATTATTTTAATAGCAAAATGTTTAATTAACTGCTAAGCTTAACAAATTAAAAAAACAACTAAAGCAAAAAAAGCAGTTTATATTAGATTTGTATGAACTGCGTTTTAAAAAAGTACAAAAAACAATTACAAAAAAAAAGAAAAAAAAGGTTTTAAAAATTAAAAAATCGGAAAATTTAGAAAACTTTAACAATTTAAACACTTTTTATCGAACTTTTTATTATACTACTTTTTTTAATTAACAGCCTAACTTTAACTATTATATTAAAGATAACCTTTTTGATTTAAAGCTACTTATATTATTATTTTTTTTATTATTTTTATTTTTTGGCTAAAGAAGGCATTTTTAAAACCGAGCCAAACGCAGATCTTACTTGCAATATTATTAGGATAAGCATAATAATAGATTTAATAGCAATGCAGACCTAAGCAAGCTATTTAAATTTAAATACTTTTTATTTAAAATAAATTTTATTTATAACAAATAAATTAAATAAATTTAGAAGCTAAACTTTATATTTATTAGCTTAATATGCAAGTTCTAGCGTTATTTTAAACATATTTTATATACATATAGCAAAATAAACCAAGCTTGCAAAAACTAATACTATAGCTTTATTTAAGGCTTAAATAGCAAAAACTAGCACTAATATAAACATAATTAAAATACATTTTCTGCATAAACTAAAACCTTTATTTACTAGTTAGCTTTTTTAAAAGTTAATATTAGCAGCAAGTTAAAAATAGCTAAGCAGCTACCTAATTAAAACTTTAGAACTTTTAACTATTATTTTACCTAAATCAAGAATTAAAAAAGCAGGCAAACTAACTCCAAAAAAGCTATATTATATTACTAAAAGCTTTTTATTACGCTTTAAAATAAAATATTTAATTATTTTAACTTATTATTTACTAAAAAGATTAATATAGTAAATATAGCTATATAACATTAAAAAATAATAAAACTGACTAAAAAGAATTAAAACTAAGAAAATTTTAAGCGGTTTAAATCCTAAACTAACCCCAAACTAAACAAAAGCTTTTAACAATACTAATACTTAAATAAAAAAGATTATTATTGTTAAAACTAAAAACATGCTAATATAATTAAAAAGCGCAATAGCTACTATATTAATAATAACTAAAAAAGTTTTAACTAAAATAGCATAAATAATAAGCATAGGCGCCGTGCTATAAAAAAATTTTTATTAAATAGCAACAGCTTTTATTTTTTAGCAAAACGTGCTTACAATGGTAGCAACCTGCATAAAAACTATAAATTAGTTATAAAAGATGTAAAATGCTTTAATTGTAACTAAATAAGGCATATAAGTTATAACTACTTATAACTTAGATAAATACTGTTTTAAAAACAATAATAATGCTAATTATATTTAATTTAAGTTTTTATTAAAGGGCTATACAAATGATAGCTAAAGAAAAAATAAATAGGCTTAGTTTTTAAGAATATTAAGTTTAAGTTTAATTAATAGCTTTATATTTTAATTTTGCAACGTTTTTATATTTTTTATAATGTTTATATTATATTTTTTAAAAAACTTTTTATTTAAACTTATGCTAATTTAGATTTATATGTTAAATACAATTGTATTAACTATACTTTTGCTTTTTATTATAAATTAAAAAAAGCTTTTTTTTATACTTATTTTTTATAATATGCTGCTAATAGCACTTTTTTTATTTATAACGTTTATTAAGTTTTTTGTGAATTAATTAACAGCTGCAAGGTTATTTGAAAATTCTGCTGCGCCTATATTGCTATTAACAAAAACAATAGACTTAAAAGCAGTTTTATCCTGCTATTTTAGTTAACTTTAAAAGATTAAAGTATTATACTGAACTTAAGTTTTAATTAATAATATTTTAAACTAATAACAGCTTTTTAATTTGTAAAGGTTTATTATAATTAAAAGTTTTGTTAAATAATTATTTAGCTGCTTAAACTTGTATAGCTTAAAAAAGTGGAGTTATTTTTAACTTAGTTAAAATTTAAAAGAGTTTTAGCTGAATTTTATAACCTAGCTAATTTTTTTAGTAATAATAAAGCTAGCTTACTTTTTTATTTTAAGCGCAATAATTTTACAATAAATTTATAAAATAATGCTACAGTTTTTTATTATTTTATATATTTTTTAGCACAAAATAAGCTAACAGCTTTATAAACTTAGCTTAATAAAATGTTAAAAAATAAAAAGATATGCAAATTTAAAAGCTTTATAAGCGCTTTAATTCTTTTTATACCTAAAAAAAATAAAAGCTTACGCTTATATATTAATTATAAAAAACTTAATAAAGTTATAGTAAAAAATCGTTTTACTTTTCTTTTTTATTTTAAAAATGTTAAATAAGCTGTTCTATACTAAGGTTTTTATTAAAATTAATTTTAAAAACGTTTATTATTATATACAAATTAAAAAAAAACACAAATAAAAAACAGCTTTTTATATTAAATATAATTATTACAAATTTTTTGTTATGCTTATAAGTTTATATAATACTTTTACTACTTTTTAAAATTATATACAAAAAGTATTTAACAATATTTTAAATATTTTTTGTTTTATATATATAAATAATATATTTATGTTTTTAATAAATAAAGAGTTTTATATAAAATATATATAAAACGTTATTTAAAGATTATAAAAAGCAGAATTATATGCCAAACCTTTTAAATGCCAGTTTTATTAAAAAAAACTTAACTTTTTAAAATATGTTATTTTTAGCAAAAAAATCAAAATAAATTTTAGCTATATTAACACTATTTAAAACTAGCTATTTTTTTGTTTTTGTTATAAGCTATAAAAATTTTTAAAGTTTTATAATTTCTACTGCCGCTTTATTAAAAGATATTTTTAGGTTATAGCCTTATTAACTAAGTATTTAAAACAAAGCGTAACTAAAATAAAAAAAGGTTAAATCTTATTAAATAATCTAATATATACAGTTTTTAATAAGCTAAAAGATTTATTTAGAAAGACTATTTTTTTTATATATTTCGACTTTAAAAAACAAATATTAATAAAAACTAATTTTTTTAAAGTAGCGCTAACAAAAATATTATTATAAAAAAATAATTAAAAACAATAACAACTTATTTTGTTTTACTTTTGCATATTTAGCAATACAGAAACAAAATATAATGTTTTTAATTAAAAAATGCTTATTATTATAAAATGCTTTAAGCATTAGCAGCACTATTTATAAAAAAGCAAATTATTTATTAAAGTTTTAATTAATTATGCTAATTTATAAGCTTTTATAAAAACGCTTAAATTAAATAGCAAACAAGCTTAATAATATATATATTTAGCTTTTTTTAATTTTATTATTAAATATAAAAAAGGCAAGCAAAATAAAGCTAATACATTTTTGCGCTACTTTAATTATATAGCTTATAGGGCCTAAAATGCTAATTTATTTTTTTTGTTAAAACAAAAAATTAAAGTAGCTAATACTAAAATAAAAAACTATATTTTTAAAACTTTTGTAAAAGAGATTTTTGCTACTAAATCGGCTACAAAACATATTATTTTTATATAAACAGTTATATGTTATTGCGCGCATATAGCTGCAAATAATAAAAACTTTTAAAACTTAAAAATTTAACAAAGTTTATAAGACTTAATTTTTCAAATCTAAAAAAAAAATCTTAAGTGTTATTAGCTATATAAGCAACTTTTAAATAAACAGCTTATAAAGCTTTAATAGTTTATTAAAAAATTTTTATTGCAATATAAAAGCAAAGCTTATATTTTTTTTAAAAAATTTATTTATTTTTAATTTATTAAACTATATTATAATAATTTTATAGCTAAACATTTTGGTTAAAATTATATATTAAAACTATTATAGCAAAAGTTTTATTAACAAACTATAAAAGCAAATATTTACAATTATATAATTAAATGCGTTATTTGCCTTAAATTTAAAGCAAAACATTACCAAAAATATAATGCTTTAAATGTTTTCTTAATACTTATTAGCTTTATAAAAGAACTATTTATAAACTTTATTACTAAGTTATTTAAAACATTTTATTATAAAACTATTATTAATATAATATTTGTAATAATTAACTAATTTATTAAACTTATACACTTATTCTTTATTAATACTATTATTATTATTATTTAACTAATAGTTTTATTTTATAAAAAAATAAAATGTTATTTTAAAACCTTTATAAGTATAATTTTTAATAAAAATCTTGTTTTTATTAATTAGTTTTAATTAAATTTATATTACTATTTTAAAATTAAAAAAAGATTTTTAATTGCGTTTTATTTTTAAACTAACAGCTAAACTAAAAAAATAAACTAAATTATAAAAAGCTACTTTTAATGTTTTATTAATAATAAACAAACTAATTAGCTTTAGCTACTGCTATAAGCTTTTTTTATAATAAATATAGCTATTAACAGCATTATTAAAAAATTATTTTTTAAAATATTATATAAATATATTCCAAAATTTAAACTTTTTATTAAAAACAACTTTATTTTAAAAAAAATATTATTAATATAAAACCGGCTATATAAATTAAAAACTATTTACAACAAATTAAAAAATTAATAGCTTTATTAACTTAAAATCTTAAATTCCAAAATTATAAGTTAGCTTTTAAATTTATTAAACCTTTTAAAATCTTAAAAACAATTAAATTATAAACGTATTGCTTAACGCTTTTATAGCAATATAATTAAATTTATAACATATTTTTTATACAATTATTAAAACTTTAAATAGCTAAAACCTTAAACATTTTATTAATGCCTGCATTAAAAAATGCTAAAAACAAATAAAAAATAAAAAATATAATAAAAAAAATAATATATTAAAATAAATTATATTATAAAGTTAAATAAAAAAGCTAGCCAAATAAATACAATTAGTAAATATTAGCTATTAACATTATTGCTTCTACATTTATTAAAAAATTTAAAAAACAATAAAATTACAAAAAAAAACAGTAAAAATTAAAGCTACTTAAGCTAACGTTTTTAGTACGAAAAAACCTTAAAGCTAAATTAATTAATCCTTAACAAATTCCTAAAACACCGGTCTTAAAAAACGCTAGCAAAACCCGAAATCTTAGCGTAATAAAAATTAAACCTACTGCTTTAAACTTTAAAAATATCTACGCTTTACTAATAAATCATATGCTAACTAAACCTAACTTTACTTAATATTAAATTTAAATATATTATTATATTTTAACTTATTATTATAAACGTTTTAAAACGTGTTACTAATATTAATTTTAATAAAATTTTTAACTTTTTTAGCAAATTGCTTTATTACTAAATATTAAGCAGTATAACTAATGTTTAAAAGCTGAAAATACAACATAATTGTTTAACAATACTAAGTGCACTACTTTATAATTTAAACAAATTAGCTTTAAGTATAAAACAAAAATTATAATAACTATTAATAACGCTAGCAGCAATAAAAAAAATAAACAAACGTACTAAACAGCGTTATTTAACTATATATGCTTTATAAGCCAAAAAATGCTTTTAATTATATTTAAATCAACAAAATAAAATAAATAAAATAAAAAGAAATATAGCTACTTTGCTATTTTTAATTTTATTAATTATATTATATGCAGCTTAATAAACTGTAAAAAAATAATAAAAACTTTAAAAAAGCTAAAATTAAGCAGCTGCAATTTTTTTGTAATAAGCCTTTAAACTTGCTTAAAAAACATTAACATTTATATCAATTTTAATTAGCAAAGCAAAGTTGTTATTATTAATATAACAAGCTTAAAACATATATTTACTTTATTTAAAAAGCTTTAATATTTAAACAGCTTTAAATTGTATTATAAAAAGAATTTGGATTATAAGCAGCAATTTGCATAAAAAAATAATATAAAACAACTTATAATTTAATAAGTTTTATAGCTTTTGTTGCAACTAGTACAAAAAAACAAAGTTGTTTTTTTGTATGCATATAAAATTTTTAAAAGCAAGCTAGCCTAAAGCTAAAATGCATACGCTGCAACATTTTAATATTAACAACATATAAAAAAACTAGTTATATAAAAAAGCTTTTTGCAACAGCTAAACTTATGTTAGCACGCCTAACAAGTTTGATAACGCTAACAACAAAAAGGCATAATAAGAAAATAATAAACAATAAAAGCAGTAATTTAAATAAAAAAAATAAATAAATAGAACTTAAAAATAATTAAAATAAAAGCATAATTGGCGGCAATTATAGCTAAAATTAATAATAAATGCTAGCGGCAGCTAAAAAAAAAAAAAGAAAAAAAAAAAGGAGAAAAAAGAAAATATAACAGGCTATATATTTTGTTTTTGAATTAGCTTGCTAAGTAATTTGCGTTTAAAGCAACACGTTATTACAAGCCTAGGCATTTAAAAATTACTTAAAATGCGCAGAATTTTTTTATTAGCCAGAAATTCTTATTGTTTATACTTATTTTCTATTAATTCCAATTAATTTTTAGCTTTTGATTTTATATTATACTTTGTTATGATTTTATTTTTAATTATATTAGTACTATTTATAACAACATTTGACTTTATATTTAAGTTAAAACAACTTACTATAAAAAAAAAGAATAATTGTTATAATTTAGGTGCACTACTAACTAAACTACTAATTAAAGTATGTTTTTTTTAATTTTGTTTGCTTATATTACTATAATTTATTTAGGTGTGCTTTATACACTATTTTTTGCTTTTATAAGCTTTAGTCTTGTATAAGACCTATTATACAAAATATATATTATATTGTATCTGACCTCAAGAGACTTTCCAAACATGACAGCCTAGTTAACTTTAACAAGTAGCGTGTTATAATTATATAGCAGTTAGTTCGCTATATTTTTAACATTATATAATTTAAATAAAAATGTTTGCGCATTTAAATTAAATATATATTGTACAATTAATTGCTTTTTAAATTTTAATAATTTATATGTTTTTAAACGCGTTTTTTGCTTTAAAAAAATTTTAGTACTGCGCATACAAAAAATTGTACAAAAAACATTATAAATTTTTGTAGCGCATTAAAAAAAAAAATTTTTATTGCGTTTTATAGCTTATAATATAAGCTACATATCTTTTTTTTTATATAATAGTGCCATTGTTAGTTATTAAAATATTAAAAAAAAAAAAATATATGTATAAAAGTGTAAAAAAGTGCGCAAAATGCCCGTATGCGCAAAATGCTTATGTTATACGTTATTTTAATTTTTTTTTTAAATAAATAAATAAAAACAAAAACTTTTTTTAAAAAAAAAAATACTACTTTAATAAATTAGTATTACTACTATTAGTATTAGTAAATACTAGTGTAATATTAGTATTAGTATTAGCTGTTACTACTACTACTGTAGTAATACTAATTTGCAACCCTGGATCTGGCCATGTGAACCGTATCTACTGTCTTATCGTCCGTACTTTACAGGATCTTCAGAAGTAACCATCACGCACGGATGCATAATCACAAAGATGGGCGCCTCTTGGTCAGTTTGCCAATATACAATTTGTGTCAAGCTCGGCAGAGGCGCATATTCGAAACTCTCGAACTATATATCTTTAATCATAATGATCGACTAGCTATACACAGCGAAATATTTACGCATATAGGGTGTAGGGTGAGGCAAACATACCTGTCAGATATAAGGGATATGATCTTATTCGGTATATTGACTGAAGGGGTATTCAATGACAAACCCATGTCAGGATAACAGGGGCCTTTATACAATTCTGCCTACAAACGCAGTTATTACTACATAAAAACTATAACAATATATTAATTAATACAACATATTTAACCCAATTGCATGCCATTGCTTATATTTAACAATTAAAAGTTTTATTGCTATATTAAACTATTAATTAAATAGCTACTAACTTAATTAAGCGATTAATATGTAAAAACTAACTAATTAAAACGTTAAAATTGCGCTTAAAAACGCAAACAATTTTTACTTTTAAAATAAAAAGCTTAAAAACAAAGTAATTAATTTAAATTTATAAAATTATATTATACTAAATTTCGAAATAAAAATATTATAGCTAAAATAACTAATTATGTTTAAAATTAAAAACTATTTAAAAGCAGCAATAACGTTAGCATTAGTTATAAAATCTTTTTTAATTATAAACTATAAAATAATAAATTTAAAACTTTTATAAAGTATAACTAAAATAATAGCTATTAAAAAAAACGTTTATAATATAGATTTAAATAATTATAACATTTAAATATGTAAATATATAAATTTAATTAAGTTAATTAATTAATTAAAAAACTAAATACTTAAAACAGTGTTTTAAAACTATAAAAATACTTTATTTAAACTTATAAATATATTAAATATTTAGTATAAAAAGCTATATATTATTAAAACATATTTTAAAAGTAGCTTTATATATTAAGCACAGCTAAACTATAGATTTTTTATTAACAACAGTACTAAAAAATTATTAAAAGATTTAAAAATTTAAGCAACAAAATAAAAAAAAAAGCTAGTTATTATAGTAAAATATAAAGCTACTAATTTTATAAAGTTTTATAATATTGCTACAAATTTAAAAAAAGCTTTAAAAACTAGCTATTTAAAATAAGTTATAACGTTTAAGCAAACTAATAAGCTAAAAATTAAAAAAAAAACTTTAAATTATATAAAAATTGTATTAAACTTTAAAAACAAAGTAAACATTTAATTGTTTGTTTAAAACAAGCTAACTAAAAAAAAACTATATAAAAAAAGCTTTTATATATATAATAATACTAAAAAAATTAGCAATTTTATTAAAATTAAAAACTTAAATAGTTAACTTAAAGCAGCAAAAAAAAGCAAAGCATACGCTTTTTAAAAAAAAAAATTGCAAAAACAAACATTAAGTTTTACAAACAAAAAACTTTATGCAAACACAAATACAAATAATACAAAATGCAAGCTTTGCACTTAAATTTATACGTTAAAAAAATATTAGTACGCTTTTTTAAAACGTGCTTTTAAAAAGTTTATACTAAATTAAACTGTTTAAAAAATAGTTTAAAAGCTTTTAAAATTAAACTTAAAGCTAATTAAAAAAATTAAACAAATTTAAAAAAAAAAAATAAAGCAAAATAAGTTAGAAATTAAAACAAACTAACTATTAAAAAGATTTGCTTAAACAGCTTTTATAGCAAGCAATAAAATAAAAACAATTTATAAACTAAAAAACTTGGCTATTTTTAACTTAAAAACAATTATATATATATTTAACAAAATTAATAAGTTTTTAAATTTTAAAAAAGCTAATTTTTATAATGCAGTATATATAAAAAATAAAGTTATTTTTATTAAAAGCTTTAAAAAAGTTAATATTTAAGTTTAAAAACTAAAAGAATTAAAAGTTTATTAATTTTATAACGTAGCTTATTGCTTAAATATAGCTATTAACTTAATATTTTTATATATATTTAATAAATCAAAGTATTAATAAAATAACAAGCTATTTACTAACTTTTTTTAACAAAAAAATAGTTTAATACTTTGTTGTTTATAAAACTAACTTAATTAGTTTATAATAAAATATTTTTTTTTGTTATTTAAAAAAACTGCTTTTTATATAAAGCGCAACAAGTTTAATTTATATATAGAAAAACTATTTTTGCAAAAAGATTTATTTTAATAGTATTTTAAAATAAAATACTTAAAACTTAAAGCATTGCAACACTTAGCAGCTTTTAATAATAGTAACAAAATTAAAACTGCTTAATATAACGCGTATAATATGTTTAAAATCAAGCGCTAAATTAATAAATTATTTAAAAAAAAGCTAACAACAGCTAAAACACGTTTAGCTATTAATTTTTACAACTTTAAAAATCTTAAAAAAAATAAAAGTGCAAAATAATATATAATGCTTATAACAAACTGCTTTTTTAGCTTTACTTTTAATTACTATTTATATAATTAAACATATTTATTAATTAAAATTATATTTAATTATTTAATTAAGCATTTAAAAAATTATTATAAAACTAAAGTATTAACTATTAAATATAATAACAAAATAATTATAAATATAAATAGTACGTTAAAACTTGTTTAGCATTTTTAAACTACTAAAAAAATCATTTTTAAAATATTTTTTTTTAATACTTAAGCATTTAATAAAAGCGTTAAAAAATTAAAAAGTGTTATTAAAAATAAGGCAAAATCTATAAAAAATAAATTAAAGCTACTAACCTATTTATAAGTAAAAATTATTAAAGCTGCTATTTACTTATATAATTAAACGCCTAAATATTTATATAATTAAAAAACTTTATATAAAAAGTTCTATAACTACTTTTAAATATAAAACAGCATTATAAAAAAAAGCAAAATATTTATATTATCTTATTTTAAAGTTTATAAATGCAAAGCTTTTATAATAATATTAAACATACAGCAAAAAATAAATAAACAAAAGAAACTTGATTTAAAGGCTTGGATTGGCTATTTTTTTAAATACTAATTATTTATTACTTACTAAATTTGGCTACTAAAGACTAATAAAATTATTGTAACTAAAAACGTTATATTTAATAAAAACACTATTTTTTTAAAAAATATCAAATTTTTAAAAGATAACCTTTTAAAAACTATTAACAAAAAGTTTAAAGCTTTAGTTGCTAAAATTATTTATTAAATTTATTTAAAAATTGTTTAGCAGCTTTTTATTAATTTTTATAAAAATTAAAAAGTGTATGTATTAATTAATCCGGCTAAAAAAGCAGAAGCTAAAGATAATATTAGCAAAAATAAAAATTTAGAACTAAATTTGCTTATAAAAACTAATTATTTATATACTAAAGCAATTTTTGCTT
Organism: Xylaria digitata; assembly: GCA_022495195.1. NCBI lineage: Eukaryota > Fungi > Ascomycota > Sordariomycetes > Xylariales > Xylariaceae > Xylaria > Xylaria digitata. Next base: position 105,620 of record MU377055.1, read on the forward strand.
TATATTTTATTTTTTTTAAATTTTTTAACTATTATACTTTTTTTAGTGCTATAATTAAAAAAGCTAGCTAAAAAAAAAATTTTAATAAAATTATTAAATTGTTTAATTTAACTTTAAAGTTTAAAAAAAGTTATTATACAACTTTTTTTAAAATTATAGCATATAAAAGTTGTTAAAAAGCTACGTTTAATATAAAACGCTTAATAATTGCAGAGTTATAATACAGCATGCTAATAAACAAAGCTAATAAAACTAGATTTTTAAAAAGATTTTTAAGCTATTTTAATAGCAAACTGAAATTCTGCTAAAACAAAAGATCTGCATTTTTTATATTGCTGAAAAATATTTTGCAAAAAAATTTTTAAGCTTTTAAATCCAGCTTATAAAATGCTGCAGCTTTTTTAGCGTTAAACGTATTTAAATTTAGCTTATAAAATGCGTTAGCTTTTTTAGCGTTAAACGCTTTAAATTTTAGTTTACAAAATGCTTTAGCTTTTTTAACGTTAAACTTAACAAAGCTTTTTTAAGCTAAATCTAAAATTTATTGCTAAAACTTTTTATTACTTTTAAAATAATATAAAGCTTTAAATATTTATTTTATAAAAAAGCATTTTAAGTAAGCTAAAAAGTTATATTTTTAAAGTTATAAAAATATAAATATATAAAAAAAAGTTAATATACGTATTATTTATAAAAAGCTAACTTTAAATTGTATATAAGTATATGTTTATAAGTTTAATAAGCATAGTTATTACTAAAAATGTAAAGCTAAGCTTATTATATAAAAAAACTAATAGCCTACTAACGAAAAAAAAAATATTTATGCATTTACTTTAGCAAAACAATCTTTTTAAACTTTAATAGCTATTGCAGCTAAGTTTAACTTTAAATTAAAACAGTATAATATAATAAACGCATTTATAAACGCTAAACTTAATAAAAAAATCTATATACGTATGCTTTTAAAATATTATAAACTATAGATTTTATTCTGATTATTTTAAGCGCTATATAGCTTTAAAAAATCTTTGTTATTATAACAGCGTAAACTAACTTAATTTTTAAAATTTATAAGCTATAAAGCCGTTTTTTATAAGCTATATTATTATTTTAAACAAAGTGTTTTAATTTTTATTTATGTAAATAATATAGTTTTAGTTTATAAAAAGCATAAAAAAACAATTGCTTAACGTGCTATTTTTAAACTAAAGCGTTGCTACTAAATAACTAGTAAAAACAACCTTTTTTGGTTTTTTAGTATAAAAGTAATTAAAAACTGTAACAAAAGCTTAATTTAGCTATTTTAATCTTTATATATTAAAAAAATTGTTAAGCTTAAAAATAAAAATGCTTTATATAAAATATATATATTTATAAAAGCAAAAAAGTTAAGCTTTTATAATTAAATAGTTATTAAGCAAAAGATTTATAGCTACTAAAAAAAAATAGGCTCAATTATATATAAAGCAGTAATTACTTAGCTAAACATTGCTTTTAAAGCTTTATAGCTATTTTGTTTTAACTTAAATTTTGAGCTAAACTATTATAGCTTTGCTAATTGCTTATTTAAATATTTTAAAACTACTTAATATTATGCTTTTTAATTTAGAAATAAAAATAACTTTATAGTTGCTAACAATTTTTTGTTTACAAATAATACTATTAATTATAAAAGCTTATAAGCTTATATAATAAAGCTTTTTAAAGGTGTTATTAAATAAAAAGCTAATAAATAAAATATTGTAACTATATTAACTACTAAAGCTAAGTTATTTGTATTAGCTTAAGCAGCTAAAGAATTTATATTTATTAGCTAACTAATTAAAAAACTAAAAATTATTTTAAATAATAAACAAATTTAGATTTAATATAATAATTAGCAAACTATTGGTTTAATAATCAAAAATATTGCTACGCTATATATAAAGCTATGCTATATTAATATTTACAATTATTAGCTACGTTAAAAAGTTATTAATAAAACTTTTAAAGTTAAATATATTCTTACAAACAATATAATTGCTAATAGCTTAACTAAAGCTTTTTCTAAAGAAAAATAAAACATTTTTTTAAAGCAGCTTAACTTTATAAATATTAAAAACATTTAAAAACAGCAAAAACTATAAAAAATACCTAAAAAGAAATAAAAAATGTTAAAAGACTTACTAAAAAAAAAAAAATCTAACATATAAATAACTAATTAATTAAAAAAGGTATTTTAGTCTTATAAAATTGCAAGAAATTATTGCTATAAGCTTTTGGTTGTAAAAATCATTTTTTAAAAAGTGCTTTTTAAAAAGGTATGTTAAATATAAGAAATATAATCTTATTCAGTATATTAACTAAAAAGGTATTTAATAACAAACCTATGTTAGGATAACAGGGGCCCTTATACAATTCTGCTTACAGACGCAGTTATTACTACATAAGAACTATAACAACATATTAATTAATACAACACATTCAACCCAATTGTATGCCATCGCTTATATCTGACAATACCCATATGTGGAAATGATTCCGAACAATTATGTCAATTCACAATTTGGTGTGAATACCACAAGAACCGTGAACGCCCGCTAATTCTCATCCCACGGCTTAACGGTCACACCCTCCTGATACTCTCCTCGTACCGGCCTCCTCACAGCATTAACTGAGAGGAGAATCCTTGATCGCCTCCAGGGCTTAAAAAGTAACAACCCCTTTTGGATACTTATGTGAGTACTACTTGTGTTGCAGAAATATGAACCCTATAGTTACATGATTTATACTGCTATATAAGGTGATCTACTTAAATAAACTAACAAAAATTACATACATTTATAAACCATTTAATAAAGCATTATTTATACTTTGTAAAAAGCGCTACTTTGTTATAGTTATAAACTTAGTTTGCACTTTTTAAGTTAGTTATAACGCTTGTTAAAAGTTGCTAATTTATTAGTTAACTATATATATAATTGCTAACAAAAAAATAATTTATTTAATTGTTTTGCTGCTAATTTTGTTATATTTTTAAATTTAAAAAGCATTTTAATATTTTTTATAAGCGTTTAATTTATTTTAAACTTTTAATTTTAAACTAACTAATATATTTATTTATATATTATAGCGCAGTATTAAAATTTATTAAGCTATATAATTATAAACTAGCTGCTTTTATTAAATGTTTTTATTATAAATATGTTTAAAACGTTTATAATAAAAAGCGTTTAAAAGCAAAAAAACGTAAAGCGTTTGCAAAAATATAAAGCTTAATTTATTAAATAAAAAGCTTTTTTAATAAGCTAAAAAGTAGCGTTTAAAACATTTAAAATGTTTACGCAACAAAAAGTTAATAAGCTTTTAAAAGCTAAACAAAAAAGCTATTTTAATATTTTTATAAAATAATATATGTGCTTAAAAAGTTATAATAAACTTTAAAAATAAATTATATAAATTATAAATTTAACGCTTTTTTATTAACTTTTATAAAGTTTTAGCTTATATATTTAAAGCTTAAACAAAATATAACGTTATTTATAAGTTAATAACGCACTATAAGTTAGTAATATATTTTTTAGCATTTTTTATACGCTAACTTAAATAACTTAACTACAATATATGCAAATTAATTAAATTAATTGTAATCTTTTTTATTAAATGTTTTTACTTTTATTTAATAAGTTTGTATATTATGTTTAAGCTTATTATAAATGTTATAACGTTGTTAACTTGTTTATACTTTTTTTATTAAATAATTACTTTTAGCTTTATTATCTGATTTAATTATTTTATTGTTTTTAAATTTTTATAAAACTTAGGCGTTAGCTATAATAAAAAGTTTTTTATTTTATAATTGTTTGTTTTTAGTTTTATAACGCTTGCTTAAAATATAGTTAGTTTTATAAAACTTTTTGTTTTTTTGCTGCAAAAAGGTATTTTTATGCATTAACTTTTGTATAGCTTTTGCAATTAAGTTAATAAAATTTAAAATTTTAATTAGCAAGCTTAAAAAATAATTTTTAATTTTAGTTTTAATAAAAGTTAATTGCTGTTTAGTTTTTAATATAATAATAAACGTTTTTAAAATTTAAAATTAAAATAATAGTTTAAAGTTTAAAAAAAATGTTTTATTTGTTTTTTAAATATTTAACGTAAATATAATTTTATTTATATTTAAAAGTATAATTTTAGCTGTTTTAAAACTTAATTAAATATTTTGTTTAATAAATATATATATAAATATATGCGTAAAGCTTATAAAAAAGTTTTGCTTTTTAATATAAGTTTAATAGTGTTGTATTAAACTTTTAATATGTTTATTATAACGCTGTTTTAAAACATTAAAAAAAACTAAATTAAAAAGCTAAAGTTTATATAATAAATAAACAAGCATATAAAACGTAATAATATTATTAAACCAGCAATATTTTTTAAATTATATTAAATAATAGCTTTTATAATTATTTAAAATTAAAAAGCGATAACTATTTTTAAATTAGCTTTAAATATAATTATTAAAATGTTTTATTTAGCTAACGCTTATATTATTATTAGTTTAGCTGTTATTTAAAAAGTTTATAACTTAGTTTAATAATAAAATAATATTGCAATATTAAAACGTAAAATAAACTTTGTTTAAAAAAATAATATATAGTAGCACTGTTTAACTTTAAAAATTAATAGCTTAATTTATAATAATTTATTTTTTATTTTTAAGTTTAGCTTGTTAAAAGCGCTTACGTTTTTTAAAGCTTATAATAATTATTTTAATAATTATTTTGCTTATTAAAAACTTTGTTTTATTAAAGTTATAAATATTTTTAACTTATATATTATATTTATTAATTATATGTTTTATAAAGCTAAACTATTTATAATAATTTATAAAATCTTTGTTAAAAGCTTGCTAATAATTAATTTAGTAGTTATAATGCGTTTAAAAGTTAAATTGTTGTTATATAAAGTTTAAAGCTTAGTTAACGCTAATTTTTAATACGTTATGTTTGCATTAAAAAATATTAGCTATTTTTTAAACATAATAAAGCTAAAATAAAAACGTTTGCACATTTAGCTTAAAAATATGTTTAACAATAATTTCTTTTTTAAATATTGTTAAATTTTGCTTTATAACGTTTATAACGTAGTAAAGCGCGTTGCTATTAATTTTTTGTTTTAATATATAATTAAAAACGTTGTAAATATAAGCAAGCTTATAAAAAAAAAGTTTAAAGTTGCGTTTTTTAGCTTAAATTGCTAGCTATAAATCAGCTTTTTTAGATTTTTAAACTATTATGTTGTTATAAAATAATATATAAATAAAGTAGAAAGATAAAAAGTTAGTAAAAAGTGCGTTACTAACTTGTAGTGCGTTACTAACTTGTAAATAACGTTATATAATATTATAAAAGTTTTAAAAAATTAAATCGCGCTTATTTATAAAACTTTGTTAACTATAGTTTGTTTATAATATACTTAAGCAATTGTTTGCGCGCAAATTAAAAGTATAAAGTTTAAACTATAATATAAACAGTAGCTAAAAGCTTATATAAAAGTTTATATTTTTAATATTTTAAAAGCTTAAAACTATATTAGCATATAAAACTTTTTAATAGTTATAAAAATAAAAATTGTTTTAAATTAAGCTTATGCGCGCTTTAAAAAATTAGCTTGCTATAAAACTTTTAATAAAAGTTTAAAAATATGTTTTTTATTTTTTAAAAAATATAGCAAATAGTTTATAATTTAGCTACGCTAACAAAAAAAGTATGTTGCTTTAAAAATTTATATAACTTTTAATAAAAAATTATTAAAAATAAAAAAGTATTATAAGCTGTTTTTATATTTTTATATAAATAAATATTTATAAAAGCTTATTATTTATTAAAAGCTATATAAAACTAGTATAACGTTATTTACAAGTTAATAACGCACCATAAATTAGTAACACACTTTTTACTAACTTTTTATTTTTTTATTTTATTTATATATTATTTTATAATAACATAATAATTTAAAAATCTAAAAAAGCTGATTTATAGCTAGCGATTTAAGCTAAAAAACATAACTTTAAACTTTTTTTTTACAAGCTTGCTTATATTTATAACGTTTTTAACTATATATTAAAGCAAAAAATTAATAATAATATGTTTTACTATGTTATAAACGTTATAAAACAAAATTTAATAATGTTTAAAAAAAAAATTATTATTAAACGTATTTTTAAGCTAAATATATAAACGTTTTTGTTTTAGCTTTATTATATTTAAAAAATAGCTAATATTTTTTAATATAAATATAACGTATTAAAAGTTAGCGTTAACTAAGCTTTAAACTTTATATAATAACAATTTAACTTTTAAACGCATTATAATTGCTAAATTAATTATTAGTAAGCTTTTAACAAAAATTTTATAAGTTATTATAAATAATTTAGCTTTATAAAATATATAATTAATAAATATAATATATAAATTAAAAATATTTATAACTTTAATAAAACAAAGTTTTTAATAAACAAAATAATTATTAAAATAATTATTACAAGTTTTAAAAAATATAAACGCTTTTAATAAGCTAAGCTTAAAAATAAAAAATAAATTATTATAAACTAAATTATTAATTTTTAAAATTAAATAATATTGTTATATATTATTTTTTTAAACAAAATTTATTTTGCGTTTTAATATTGCAATATTATTTTATTACTAAACTAAGTTATAAACTTTTTAAATAACAGCTAAACTAATAATAATATAAGCGTTAACTAAATAAAACATTTTAATAATTATATTTAAAGCTAATTTAAAAATAATTATTGCTTTTTAATTTTAAATAGTTATAAAAGCTATTATTTAATACAATTTAAAAAATATTGCTAGTTTAATAATATTATTACGTTTTATATGCTTGCTTATTTATTATATAAGCTTTAGCTTTTTAATTTAATTTTTTTTAATGTTTTAAAACAGCGTTATAATAAATATATTAAAAGTTTAATATAGCGCTATTAAACTTATATTAAAAAGCAAAACTTTTTTGCAAGTTTTACATATATATTTATATATGCATTTATTAAACAAAACATTTAATTAAATTTTAAAGCAGCTAAAATTATATTTTTAAATACAAATAAAATTATATTTATGTTAAATATTTAAAAAACAAATAAAACATTTTTTTTAAACTTTAAACTATTATTTTAATTTTAATTTTTAAAAACGCTTATTATTATATTAAAAACCAAACAATAATTAACTTTTATTAAAACTAAAATTAAAAATCATTTTTTAAGCTTACTAATTAAAATTTTAAATTTTATTAACTTAATTGTAAAAGCTATACAGAAATTAATATATAAAAATATTTTTTTGCAGCAAAAAAACAAAAAGCTTTATAAAACTAACTATATTTTAAGCAAGCGTTATAAAACTAAAAACAAACAACTATAAAATAAAAAACCTTTTATTATAGTTAACGCCTAAGTTTTATAAAAATTTAAAAACAATAAAATAATTAAATTAAATAATAAAGCTAAAAATAATCGTTTAATAAAAAAAATATAAACAAGTTAATAACGCTATAACATTTATAATAAGCTTAAATATAATGCATAAACTTGTTAAATAAAAATAAAAACATTTAATAAAAAAGATTATAATTAATTTAATTAATTTGTATATATTATAATTAAGTTATTTAAATTGGCGTATAAAAAGTGCTAAAAAGTGCGTTATTAATTTGTAATATATTATTAACTTATAAGTGACGTTATATAAAAAAAGTATTAAAAAAATTTATAAAAGTATGTTTTTTAAAAAAAGCTTTTATAAAACTAAAAAAAATATTTTTGTTAACTAAATTTAAACGTTATATATTAAAAGCAGCAAAATAGCATAATAAAACTTATTATTTATTAATATAAAAATTATATTAGCTTAAGCTTTTATAAACTTAAAACATTATTATAATAAAAAAGTAAAAAGCGTATATAAATGTTTATAAACATATTTATTAATATATTAAATAATTATTAGCTTTGCGCAAAAATTAAAAAATTTTTAAAATAAAAAGCGTTAAGTTGCAAAACTAGAAAATTACGCAAAAAAAAAAAAAAAATTATAAAATCTTTTTAAAAAAAGCTAAAAAATCAAACGCTTAAAAAAATTAGAAATGTGTTACAAAAATATAAACCTTATAGTTATATAATTTATACTGCTATATAAAGTGATTTACTTAAATAAACTAATAAAGATTATACACATTTATAGACTACTTAATAGAGCACTATTTGTACTCTGTAAGAAGCGCTACTCTGTTACAACTTGCTACTAACCCTGCTAATACATGCTTATTCGCCGAACTTGGCTATAAATAATTTCCTGTTTGAGATAAGGAATTCCTAAAGGAATTCCGAAGGAAGCATATAAGAGCTGGTAGCATACATGATTGGCTCAATTCTGTAGAAGGGGACCCTGATGATTTAAGATCAGTGAGATCCATATCAAATATGACCAGCAAGAGAAATAATCAGTTATAATAACCACGGCCCTTCTTATGTATCTATTCATACCTTGCCTAGGTGATATCTTCGTGCATGATCTCCTGTCTTGGGGTTGTATGGGGCGAGCCTTCCCGAGGACCCAGTTCCCTAGTTAATGAAACGGTATACCTGTCATAATGTTTCTGGCTATAATGCCATGCTATAGGAGACATATTGTAGTATTTTCTATAGTAGATCCTGTAAGGAATATATACCTGTCTAAATAATGCTATAAATTACATGGGTCGTCACAGTAGGCTCAGTCTATAAAGTTACAGGTGACTTCTTGTGTACTACTTAAGGGATCAACTCGAAAACAGTCGAATCTACTATCAAACTACCAACATGAATATATATTTGAAGGCTATGTCCGTATACAGACTATCTGTTTTCTCCTATCTGCTTTGGTAATTCGCTAGCTATGTGTCAGATGCCAGCATCTTATTGAAGAACCCCGACACCCTAATCAAGGTGAATGCGCCACATCTCCCGATCACAATTTGACGTGTAAGAGGTGCGTGTATGCAACATAGATACGTTGTCGTTTACGAGAAGATCGCCCTTTTCCCACGTAAAGCGCAAGCACGTGCGGAAGTCGTATGTCATCCTTTCGACTAGCTCTATGAGGGACTGCTCCTCGTTCTCTATGCGGATTTCATAGGTAGAGTATTTGGTCTTGCCGCCACCCCAGGGAGAATGCCAGCGCAGGCAAGGCGTGTTGGTGACGGGGTGGCGCATAATCAAAGGGAGGCCCTTGTGCACATTTGACCAGAAACCATCATTGGTCATCTCCCACGTGACAGGCTCTAACCTGTTGACAGACCATGGTGCGGGCAAATAGCGGAAGAACAGCCTCGAGTTGTAGAAGAGAGTGTAGCCGTCTCCTTTGGGTGCCGTTGCTAGGCAAGTAAAGTACTGGTAGCCTGGCGGACTCAGTACCTTTTTAACGTCGCCGGTAATAGGATCCTCCCAGTTCTCAAATTTGAAGATGCCGTCAAAGTGCATGGGGAGTGGCTCATTCGATGTGACATTGTTTGCCATCTTGCTTTCATCTCGCGAGTTAACTACTTTGAATATGGTACCTGTTACAGCCCAAGTCAGGACTTTACCCAGCTCATGACCCTTGCTGACCCATACGTCCTCATCAAGAGTTTCATCGAATCCACGAAGAACGATTGGAGAGAAATTGTTTGAAAGGTGTCGGACCTTCTTCATGGGTATTAGACGCATCGAGGGCGAGTGCTGAACCGGGCGGATGATGATGCCGCAGGGATAAAGGTGTTCGAAGGTGACTTGGAGATCAGAATCACTCCAGTCAAAAAGCTCCGACTTTTCACGGAAGAAGTATGGCTGTCCATTCCGATAGATAACTTCATGTGTATGCTGGACTTGCTCGGGATAGACGGTGCGGTAGGACCCGTCAGAGTCGACTGCGACAACGGAGCGCCACGGCATTAATCCGACAGAACCCTTTTCACGAGGGTTGGGGACTAACGCTAGAGAAAGTTTACCCCTGCCAAGCGAGTCGTGGATAGATAGACGCACATAGTCAGGAAAGTTGGCACGCAGTGCTGCGCCATATGCCTTTCCACGCTCGATCATCTGCGTTGCGATACTTTCCGCGCTCCCGGCAGCCTTCTTGTCAAGAACACTAATGTATGTGGTATGAGTTGTTACCCAGTCTTTGTCCGTCGCGGCGTCCATACTAGCGTTGAATTGCGCATCACCATAACGATAATCAAGTTCTTGGCGAATGCAAGGAGCGTGCTCAAGGTAATAAGCCTTAGCATTTTTTGGGCTTTCTTGACGAAGGGGGCAGCTAGGAAGTTTAAGTAAGTCCCAGAGGCGGATAAATTTAATATTGCGAGTTTCCAATCTCGCCGCCATAGATCTCAGAGCTTCACCGTACTCCCAGGCGGCTTCGTCAGAGATACCCATTAGGTCTATGAAGTTCCTGGTTAGTGTTAGAGCTAGAAACCTAAACGAGACTTCACCTGCCGTTGTAGACCAAGCCATCCGAGCATATAAGAAGCTCGACACTGTTCTCGTAGATAGCCGAAATGTTATCACAGAGACCTTGCAGGTGAGCAAGTGCAAGTTCTTCGCCTAGGTCAGGCAGTGCCCCGAGGACTAGGTTCCCAGAGTTCTCCTTGAATGGGAATGCTGGGAGGAGTATGCGAACAGAGGCGCCAGCCGTAACGCGCTCTGTCACCATTGGCAAGAATATATCAAAGGCAGCCCAATTCCCGGGGCTTCTTTCGGAGTGGACGCCGTAGCTAGCAATGATGTCAAGAACCCTAACGGCGATGGCTTCGTGGGTTTGGGGGGCCGTCTTGTCGACGGAAAAATCTCCTTGAATGCCCTGTTTTGTGCCAGTTGTGCAGCCGATGGCGCTACCTCTAGGCTGCAAGGCTTTAACAGAACATGGAGCCTGGAGGGGAATTAGGGAATGGCTAGTAACGCGCAGCGAATCCATTATAATGAAGGCAACAATCCGGAGAAAAGTAATTAATAGTGTGTAATATTCAGTATATTTAGACGATTTAGAGTATCTCCTTTATACTAGAGGGTTTAGTATGTGTTTTATGAATAGGAAGACCTAGATGAAATGTTCACACCAGCGCAACTGGTGCTGAGAGATGTGACACACCGGCTGGCCACCAACCCCCAAAACACTAAAAAATTAGCGTATTATATGGCAGCTACGGGTACGGATGCATACAGACACCAACCCAAAAGTGAGGGCTGTGAGAATAACGGCTGTTGGCTCTTCCTCGTACACACCTCGAGGATTGGTGTACACATTGGCCATGGCATCCCATGATCACGCTATCACGCGATAACAACCCTGCTCCCTTGTCTGGTTTATTCCTGGCTCGCCGTTTATTTGCTCAGCGTTCCAATTCGTCGTGAGGAGCGAGTTTGCGAAATAGAACTAGTCGTTCGACATGATGAGCCTATGTACCTACATGTTATCCAAGACTACGCGTTATGTGGGTAGATGTACAGTTCGCCAAGACCTCCTGATATCACCTTCGCTTTACCTCCGATCATGGTCGGCTTTCAATGGGTCATGATTAGTGGATGCTAGTCTTCTGCGGGCCATGTCTCCGCTGCTTACCCGCGCCTGCGGTAGTACCTTTGCTTTTAGCGTGGCAACTAAGGACAATGTGCCAAGGTTATTTAGCTCTCATTAATGATCGTTGATACTCATGTATTGTCAATTGCCCCGAGCAAGGTATCGGAGCAATTGTACCCAGGAGGTTCAATCCCCATATCTTTAGGCCTATCATCTCGGTCTCGGGTCCTTTACAACTACCCCTGTTACTCGGCTTGCGTGGTCTGGCCATGCCCCTTTGATACTTCCCGATATTCATATTCCTTAGTAGACGAGCGTCGTAGTGTTTGGGTCCTAGTGGTAAATTTCTTCTGTAGCTTGTATGAGTTTATTAAGGAGTAGTAAAACAAAAACATACCCTTTGCCCTAGAGAACCTCCCCGATAAGCTTCTTGGTCTATCAAACTCGCTCTAACATGGCCATTCGGTGGTTAGTTGTGGGTGTTCTGCTCTTTTTTGCCTGGTGCTTCTACCACCTAGTTGTGAAGATTGTACTACCGCCCGCACATTTCCCCAAGAATATTCCCACCATACCTTTCTACTACACCCTCTTGCCTCTGTTCAAAGAGATCGACCAAGAGGAGCTCTATCACAAATATCTTGAAAAGCCATTGACGGAATGGGGCGCCGTGAAGATCTTCTTTGGGGGTCATTGGAATGTTCTCATCACCCGTCCATCTTACATGGCTCAGGTACTCAAGCATGATGAGGACTTTCCTAAAGCAGGAAACCATGTGAAGAACCCCCATTCAGTCCTGGCTCTCTATACGGGTGAGAACGTGATCAGCGCAGTTGGCGATAAATGGAAGCTCTTTCCGGACTTAGCCAAGCCAGCCCTCCAGGCTAATATCGATGCTTCGATAATTGCCAGAAATGCGTCCAGACTGGTCGGTATTCTTCTCCAGAAACAGTAATAAAACAACAGTGTCGATGTGGGGGATGACATTCAGGCATACGCGATAGCAAATGTGACCGAGTCTCTACTAGGTTCTAGTCTCAAGGTATAATCATCATCCTATGTAGGAGTGGCCTAATGTCAGTTCTAATACTTGGGTTGCAGACACTCGCAAACTCCGACCATTCTTTATTGAAGCTTCAAAGAGAGATAAAACCTAAGATATTCAACGCATTTCACCTGAACTTCCCCGGGTTGGATCGGTTTCATATTCCGAGTAGGGTGGAGGCTAAGAAGCTTGTCAAAAAGTTTCAAGCTGAGCTTACATTTCTTGTGATAGAAGGTCATAAGCACAGATGCCAGTCCGAAAGCGTCGGCTTGGGATGTAGGCTAATCTCTGCATATGATGATGGGAAATTGTAAGAAAGAGAAAACCCATTTTTTCACTAGTATATAACCCAGCTGACGAACACGCGGAAGATCTGCGTATCATTTACAGCAAAATATACTCATAACCTTTGTGGCCGGCCATGAGAATCCAATGATACTACTCCTCTCTAGCCTATTTATTCTTGCCGAAAAGCCTGCTCTCCAGGATCAGGTCCGAAGAGAGGTTATGAGCCTATCGCCTGATGATCGGGTCTGCCCAGATGCTCTTGCAACACTTCCCCTCTTGACGTCCGTAATATTTGAGATCTTGAGAATGTACCCCCCTCTGTCTCAGATCATGAACAAACGTACAGCAGTAGATGTGATGCTAGGCGAGGGCATCCTCTTACGGGCTGGGACATACACCGGCTATAACGGCTATAGCACCAACCGCGACCGTGAATTTTGGGGTCCGGATGCGGACGTCTTTCGCCCTTCTCGCTGGGGGGAGACTGTCCATGAAATGAATTCGCTTCATAGGCGAGCTACTAGTAAAGCGACATTCATCACTTTTCACGGCGGAAAACGTACATGCTTGGGTCAGAAGTGGGCGTTATCGGCCCATCGTGTGACAATGTCTATCTTCCTGACTTCTATGAGGTGGCGACTGGATCCAAAATGGCCACGAAAGATGACAGCGGTTAGTATTTTCGTAGCTGGCGCAAGGGAATTAATTGACGCTAACTTGGTATCAGGCAGGACCATTGATGCCTAAAAAACTGAGCCTACAACTAGAACAGGTACGGATACAGAGTTCGACGTAGTTGGGGCGAATCATATGTCACTAAGGTTATAATTGACTGCAGAGAACTCATACGACTTAGAAAGAAAACTACGAGAGTGCTCAAAATATACGTATCAATGTACTCAGCATTGCTATATAAAATATCAACTGTTCCTTGTAGAGGTTTTCTACACTGTTATTAAAGAGTTACATAGCTAGAGTAAAATGTTTCCCTCATGTATGTATCATCAGTTGACCATGAAACCTACGCTTACAATGAAAAGTGAAGATATCTGGGCTAGAAAAACATCCACCATGTGACGCCCTTCTAAGAATTCAGCCTTTGGGAAATTTTAGAGCTGAAGCAACCCTGCACAAGAGGATGATAGACGGTGACGCACGCCCCGTTTCCAGGTGAAATCCTCTTCGCCCTCACTACGGTATTCAACATCGCAGGATTGCGCTAGGGTAGGGTAGCCCCTAATCAGCACAAGACTACGGGATACACATATATTTACTATCTGCTGCGTATATGTGGTTGTGGTCACGACTGGGTGGAACCAACATGGATTGCTGGCAACGAAGTCTCAATGCTTGGCGCTGTGACAAAACGGCCTCAAACCTGCTCATCTACTAATAGACCACCAACAAAGATCACACGATCTCCGTCTTCCAGTTAGTGCTTATTTTTAAAACTCTCTTTCTTGCTCAAGTTGCGGAAGTTCTTGCTTAGCTTAGCATTGTTCTAGCGCACTCTGCCTTAACCCATGGCCATAGTTAACCAACATGCGTTTAGGACACTAGGTAAATTGTGACGATTCCGGGTTCGCTGTCACAACTACGCATACTCTTCAACTCCTACTTTTTACTATCGGTCATCTCGACTCAAATTTAAAACTAAAGAGCGAGTGAGAGCATACGATTTGAGAAATAATGGATCACGTTCCATCCACTCGGCAGGATGCTCAGAAGCTCAAGTACAGTAGTATTATCAGTCAGGCCTCGGCTACTAGTCAACCAACCGACGATATCGAGAACTCCCAACCGGAGGTCACGGTAAACAACTCACTAAAAACTAAGAGAGCCTTGTGGGCGTGGTTGTTGGTGTGCTTTTCTGTAAGTTACTCCCCAATAATCCATCTCTCATTTTCTCCCTGCCTGCGAAACATTACCAACTATATGCGTAGACAGGACCAACAAACGGCGTTGCCGGTAGATACATTCCCGCCGTATTGCAGTCTGTCGCAAACTCCGTCGGTCATGTACCCGGTACGAACGAGCCATGTGCAACACGCGGCAAGATTGTTTGCGTAGTCCGCTTTGGGCCTGGGGAAGTAGACTACAACAGCTACATACTCTATCTCCAAGCTATCAGTAGATCGATTGAGGGTGTCCTGACACTTTTGATTGCTGGAGTAGCCGACTATGGCCGTAAGTAACTAGACCTTCTACTACACCAATCACTTTGCTCTCCCGGAGAAACTTAGACAAATGTTCCTAGATTACCGGAAAAACCTTATGATTATCAGCATCATTCTCTTCGGGACCTTTGCCCTCCCCTTCGCGTCCTTTACGGAAAAAAGCTATGGCAACCTCGTCACATATTCATCTTTGTGGCTCACACTGGCCGCCGTTTCTGCAGCCTACGGCACGATTGAATCTTCTTACATCCCCCTGTTTATGCGCGAGTCTGGCTGGTTCGACAGGACGCCGATAACTTCCGACTCTGTTACACAAGGAGGAAACGAAGCACGTCATAAGTCGCAGATGAATATCGGCACCAAGACTAGCGTTCTTTCTCTCGTTGCGGGAAACCTTGGGTCTATCATTTCCCTCCTAATTGGTGTCATCATTGCCAATACTAGTCAGTCGGGGCCTAGAGACAGCTATCGCTCATTCCTCATCGCTATCACCGTCGGCGGTTCTATAACGGTTGCTCTTGGAGCCATCGGTTGGTT
Source organism: Xylaria digitata (assembly GCA_022495195.1). Lineage (NCBI taxonomy): Eukaryota > Fungi > Ascomycota > Sordariomycetes > Xylariales > Xylariaceae > Xylaria > Xylaria digitata. Next base: position 121,267 of record MU377055.1, read on the forward strand.
TTTTGTACCTTCTGTACAGGGCCCCAAAGCACCGTCGAAGAATCTGGCTTTCTTGGCACTCAAGAATCGTACGTATGTTTCAAAGATCGCTAGTTCCCAGACTTGCTAAAAGAATTATAGAACTCGGTCTCTTGAAATCCTTTCGCAAATACCCGGAGCCATTTAAGCTTTGCATTGGTTGGGTTCTCTGGAACACAGCCAACAGTAATTTCCAGTCGGTTCTAGGTCTAGCATTCCGGGAGGTCAGCGGATTAGGCACGGGTGACCGTCTGTATACCGTATACTCCTTTTTAGGAGTTGTGCTCGCGAGCCTCGGCTCTCTTACCTGGATGTTTCTGTATCCAATTTACCCATGGAAGATGAAGAGCTATGCTTACTTTTTCTTCGGGATCCACGTAATCTGGTGTCTTTGGGGAACTTTAGGCATTAGCAACAATGTCCCCATCGGCTTCAAACATACCGCCGAGTTCTGGGTCGAACTCGCGCTCCTTAATCCGGCCACGAGCGCATTACGTGCCTGCAATAGGGTCATGTATGCAGCCATGATCCCTAGGGGCAAGGAGGCGCATTTTACTGGCCTAGAACTCACTCTCGATCTCGCGACGGGTTGGATCAATCCATTAGTTCAATCCGTGATCCAGGACGCAACACATAATTTGCGTTATCCCATGCTGCCGAACCTGTTTTTGTTTTTGGTTTCTAGTGGTTTCTATCTTTGGTTCGATATGGATAAGGGCATTGAGGATTCGATGAAACCTTGGGAGGAGGATGCAGTAGAAGAGTAGCTCTAGAATCCTTATAATCAGTATATTATACCATAACTAATTGGATTATCCGGTATACCAGCGTGTACTTATCGAATCAATATCTGTGTTCATTCGCTATTCACCTCTGTTGATTGGCAATTTTGGTACCCTAGCTCTCACATCTTGTTATGCATTATTTTTACACTAAATTACTAACTTCTTGGTAGTAACACAGAAAGCTTCAGGTAGTAAGCTTCTTGAAATCAAATAATCTCAGCGTGTCAACCTTTCCCATATCAACTTTGGCCGGCAATACCAGGCCAACTTCTTGAAGGAGAAAGTAACCCCCTTTATCCACATCATCTACCCACCCGCCGGTATACCTACCATTAGCAATAGCTTGGCGCGCAACAGATGCCTTCGTCAAATAACAAATCTCGTCCCCCTCGACCTTCACAATGCTGCTATGCCAGGGTGTGGGGACCTGAAAGTCGCACATGGGCACGCGCTCATACCGACCATCAATATCGTCAATCACGCGCACCCTGTGCCTCGGGAAAAGGCGAATACCAAATTTGGGCCCGTGATTATTGTGTGCGTGGATGGAGAGACGGATGTAGTTAGGGAAGAGGAGCTCGAGAAGGTTTGAGTAGGCTTGGTTTCGCGCCATCATCTCTGCCGCGATGATGAATGCTGTTTTCTTCTTTCGTGAGGTTGATTGACCAGCAAACACAGATCCTTCCAAATCCTGCAACATAAACCGAGATAATCCGCGATATGATTTGAGTGTTGCGGGGTCTTGACCTAGAATGAGCTTCCGAAGGTGTTGCCGATTGATGCCACAACTCGCCATCACTAGCTTGCGACTGAGCTCGGCTGTTTCGGAGACTTTAATCGGTATAGGATCATGAACGAGTTCGGGATCGAGGATCCAAGAATAATCAAAAGCTTGCATGCTGTCCGGCTCTGAAAAGAAGAGATCATTTAATCCGCAGAACCTAATGGCTTGTCGGTTTGCCGAGGAGGTAAACATAGATCTGTACAGATCTTTTAAATCCGACTCGTATTCCGATACCACATCGTCGTCAACTCCAACTATTCGATTATTCCGTTAGCCTGTCCTATGTTCACGGAGGCTGTTTGACTTACTGCAACTAGAAAGTAGATGACCGTCATGGATGATCAATATGGTTGCCCCAGGTATGTATATTTTCTCTATGCTTTCGATAAAATCGTGGAGTGTCTCTAAGGCGATGCGCTCTGCCATGTCCGGCCTCGATCCACCGACTTTGGCGTCGCAAGGAGACTTGCAGGGAAATGCAGGGAGCACCATATTGCACGGTTCGTTTCGATTCACAAAGTCCCGTACTCGACGAGAAAAGTAATTTCGGCCAGAGCTATTCCACTCGTCTGATACTGCTGTGTTTCGGAGCAGATGCTCAAAAAGTACAGTGATCTTTTCGGTGACAACCTCGCGGTTACGGCGAATTGACAATTTTGATTCCAGGTCTGGTAAAGTCCGTAGTGTTGTGTCGGATACAAACAAAAATTTAGCCCATCGCTCCATAATAGAATCGCAGACACGACGAGGAGCGAAAACCGACACCCGCCGATTCAGTTGAGGTCGTAACGTGGTTTTCAGGATAAAAAAGGTCACAATCCATTCGAAAAACGCTCTGCCGCACTTATTCTGCGACCAGTAGCTAAGGTGGCCGACATAGCACTTGGATGTGTCACGATATACCTCTCGCACACAAAGCCTATTGTTGCCCTGGCTGGATGAAGGCCCCGGAAGATCGGATATCGTATCAAAACATGTCGTTTCAACCAGTAGTCCCGATGGCAAAGACGTGAAAGTAGTCTTGCTAATTTTTAATCGTTCGAAAATTACGGGCCAGTGACGGGCAACCACACCGGCTTCCTTTCCTTCCGCATTCAGGAGTCGACCATCACGACTCCGGCAAAAGAGGCTTAATGTGCAGTGAAACGGCGAGAAGCCGCAGTTGAGAGTAGACGACGTCATGGAGATATTAAATCTCGTTGATAGATAGCTGTTCTATCAACAAGAGCGTAGACGCCAGCGGATAGGCAGTAGATAAGTCTCCTTCCTATACACAGTGGAGATTTAAAGGCACTTCACTGCAAATATTATTTTATTCTAGTGTGTATATATATTAAGTTACAGCAAAACTGCTCCCCAATCCTCGACGAGGCGGCTGCACCTTCCCATTTCTTCTAAGCTTCTTACCCGATCCCTACTTCTGCTTACATTATCTGCATTAATGTACACGACAGAGCTGGGCGAAAACCTGCTTACATACAAAATTCAACACTAGGATGTTTTATATCATGACTTGGGAGGCTACCTAGCTGAGTCATACTAATTATACCAACGCTGCATCATCTACATACGTCTGTTTAACCTACCATATTCATCAGATAGGGATGTAATAGCGGCCCGAAGATTGCAGGTGTAAGGGCGAATTGGATATATAGTGGAACGTAAGGGATAGGCACATGTTGTGATTCATCTTGTTCACATGCGAATCAAATCACCCCCCGAGAGAGGTATACAAGGATACGCGTGGGCATTATCGGCTATGTATAGGTATGTACGAGGGATCCTCGGCGTATTATGCGACGGTTAAGATAAAGTATCAACTTGTACCTCCTAGTGTCCGTGGGGTATATGTGGTTCTAGCGGCCTTAGTACATGAACAATTATAGACAGTGACTTCCTCGGCTTCCCCATCGCGATCGTCGCCAATGCTAGCTGAAATAATAGTTGACTGGGATGGACCCTTGAAGGATGTATGCAGTAGCTTATGACTGCCCTCTAAACCGAACCGAAGTAGCATAGGGTAATAACTAACGGAAATCTAACTGAATAGTAAGAGACCTATCTAGAACCGTGACGACGAAGTGAGAAGGGGGGGAAGGATTCTCGTATAGAACTTGTACTCAGTAGATATTGTAAGCAAGTGATGGTCAGCCCCGTATTTCCACACGTGCCACGCGATACTATGGTATGGTGTGAAGGCTTGTCTGAGTCTATTGGTTATGAAAAGAGAGGGTGGACCTACGATGGCTACAGTGAGGTGTCCTATCAAAACAGACGGCAAGACTTGGCTTAACGATCTTACAATAAAATTCTAAGTGTTAGACCTAACGGCGCTTATCTATATCTAATGAACCCTTGTAATAAATATATCCTAGGTTCAGCTTTTTGGTGTTTCTTTTTTCTTGACGGTACTGGTATGTGAAAGAACATTATTTAGACAGTAATCTTGATGGAAAAGGGCTTGGCCGTTAATTCCAAATACTAATATGCAATGCTTACCTAATACTTTGCTTTACCAGTTTATGCCGTTCTATGTTAAATTACATTGTGGTATTGTATAAAGGAGGTGTTAATATGTTTTATGGCTTAATGAAAAGTTCACGAGCATAGTGGCACTACTCCATGTAATGCTATTGAAAGCGATTTTAAAACTGATCTACTTCAAAACGTGTTATTTTAAATTACATAACTAAATGCTAATAAAAGACTCGTTATTCCGAGTTACTCTATAGGTAGTAAACAATTAGTTGTGGAAAGAAATGTCCCAAAAATATGAATGTTAGTATACCTATGTCCTAATACTTAGTAGATCCTCCGAAGTGCTAACCCCCGAGACTATCCGGATGCCTGCGTCTCTCGTAAGCACGACGTATCTACGGTCCAAAGTTTCGGTGCCGAATTCGTTTGCGAAGACGCTATCTGAGCAAGTTTAAGGTAGTTTGAGAGAATTCGGCCCCGCAGTACTAGCTATATTCCTATCATCTATCAGTCTCGACTTGGATCCTTTCCGGATGATCCTAGTCACTTTCACGATATCCTAATTAGCTCGAGACCTGCACTATCATATCAGAGGTCAAACGTGCGGCGGAACATATTGTCGTATAATTTGTGCTATGACTATAATGCTCTACTTGCTTAAGTATCATTTCCTTCTTTGCTACTTAGATATTTATCGGCAATTTCTTTGCCCTCTTCTATCACTATTGGTTTACCTAGATCTCTTCCAGGCTTTACCTCCGTGACAATGGCTGCGGGTAAGAATGCGCCTAACATAGGTCAAAACAGTGAGGACCAGTCGCCTCCTATAATAGCCGTCCATGATGGTAAAAAATTGGCTTATACGGGCGGGTTTAAGGAAGAAGGGATCTTGAAGATCGATATAGAATCCGTGCGCAATATCGGAGAGGCCGCGACACCACCGCCACTCCCCAAGGAACCATACACGGCCTATACCCCCTCTCGCCAGATGTTCATTGTTCTCATTGTCACGCTCGTTGGTTTCTTCGCGCCCCTCTGCGGCGCAGTGTACCTCCCTAGTCTTATTCTCTTCGAAGACATATTTCATGTACCCAGTAAAGTCATTAACGCCACCGTCAGCGTGTACATGGCCATCTTCGCTGTGACGCCACTGTTTGGCGCTCCGGTAAGCGACTATCTCGGCAGGAAAGGCGTCTATCTAGTAACCATGTTTATCTTCCTCGTGGCCAACACACTGTTAGCTGCTGTACCTCCTACTATCGAAGGATTATTCGTTCTGAGGATATTCCAGGCTCTGGGTGCCTCCGTCGCGACATCTGTCGGCGCCGGCACTGTAGCTGATATAACGGAACCCTCTGCGCGAGCTTCAAGAATGAGTATCTTCCTGTTAGGTCCCAATCTCGGGCCTGTACTAGGTCCTCTTATCGGCGGTCAATTCTCTACTCCTGGTCTTTGGAGATGGATTTTCGGATTCTTGTGTAAGAGCCCTACCACCTCTCCCATGTGGGAACCCCGATAAACCATACTAACCCATCTGCTTCGAAAGCGATCGCTGCTTTCCCCGTATATTTATTGGTGATGTTCTTCCTTCCAGAGACACTTCGTTCTATAGTCGGTAATGGGAGTCACTTTACTAGCTCCGCAGGATGGCTAGTCACGCCTCATCTGCGACAGAAGCGGATAGTACCCGAGGGCGCATACCCGAAACCTCCTCGGCTGACACCTAGAAGGTTATTCACTCTACTCACTTTTGTTCCCAACCTCATCGTCACCATTGGGTCCGGCTTACAGTTCTCGGGCTTGTACTGTATTTATATCACCTTTCCGCGCGTCTGGCAGGAGCGGTATAAGTGGAGTGGAAGCGAGACCGGGTATGCGTTCCTAGCACCCGCTATCTTCTTCCTCATCTCTTCACTATTTGTCGGGAGGCTTTCAGATTTGACATACCGCCGCTTCAAGGCCAAGCATAATGGACAGTCTCCTCCGCCAGAACAGCGTATCAATATGCAGATCTGGGGTTATCTATTGGGGGCTGCCGGCAAAGCCATGTCTGGGTGGTTTGTCTATAAGAGATACCACCCGGTGGCCCCTCTGGCCGCTAGTGCTGTCGCCGCGGTGGGTACTGGCGTGGTTATGGTAACCAGCACTGCATACCAGACGGAATGCCAACCCAACGCTGCTGCGTCACTAGTAGCGCTCGCCGGCTTGTTAAGGAATATAGGCTCGGCTATCGCTGCCGCTATCATCGATAGTCTATTGAGAAGCTTGGGACTTGGTTGGTTCTTCACCGGCCTGGCCCTGCTCGACGTTGCGTGGACCGGCGCTATAGCTTATATCCGTCTGCGGGGACATGTTTATTGGAAGTCATAGATAATAATAATTAGATCCTCTAATATCAAGTAGTGACTTTCTACCGAAATTCCAAATCGTAGCCGCTAGGCTCCAACCACCGCCGACCAAGTTGAAAAGATGGCAGGCTGATGAGGAGAAGAATGCTGCACGATATCGTTCTGGAACTCCGGTTAACATAGTTTTAAGGGGTTCTGGTGAATCTCTTCGTCTTGGCAGACTGGTTAGTCATCAGTCTCGAAGATGCCTAAGGGTGGAATTCAAGAAGAAAGAGAGGAACATCCGTAATGTAATGTCGTCTAAAACTTCTACGACTGTGTGAGTCCTTAACTGAGATTAGAGCATAAAAAGTGATTATAAGTCTATGTTAATTCTTTCTATCGCGAACCCTCTCTCCCCTGAGCACATTTACTCCACACCCACCAACCATCATCGCCCCAAACATCTCCCATCATCCCCTAACCTCTTGACTAGATTTTCCCTTTTCGCCCCTCTTCCAAAACCTTCAGGACATGACCCAACTCCTTCGTTCTACTCCAAAGATCTCCCGGCCCCTTCTGTGCCTCCCTCTGGAGCCACTGCTCAGCGCTCCTAATCCGTCCCGGATGAATTCGATCCAAGAAAGCGTAATCTCGCCTCACAACACCCTTATTTCCACCTGAGTTTCTCCATAATTCGAAAAACGCTGTGAAATTCTTTCGCAGGGTCATTGTCGCAGGGTCATTTGGGTCTGCGTTATAGCCGGTCGGCCAGTCGACTGTGGGCCCAAAGACATTCTCAATATGCTGGTGCAAATCGATGTCATCCCACCGCGCGGGATGACCTGTGACAGATGTGAAAGCGCGGGTATACTCGGTGAAAGTCACGTGGTCCAATGCCACGGCGAGGTTCAACCCGTCTGCCTCACCTGGGTGATCGAAGAGGTACTTGACATAAAAACCGCAATCCTCAAGTGCCGTAAACGGAACAGCACCTCCTGCGAGAGGGACTCGCCACACAGCGGTATCACCCTCGACTACTGGTGCGAAAGGGGTACTCTTGCCTAGTGTCATCTCAATATACGGCCCTGTGGTAAAAAGCGCTGAGCGCATTTTAACGAGATTTCTGAACTCCGTGTCTTTGTTCTGGGCTAGTATAAAATCTCCCACACGCCCTTTGCCATCGTAATGCCCAGCATGGAACTGCGGGCGAAATCCAGAGCTCTTATACGCGTAATCCAAATTGCCCAGGACGAAGAGCTGGACTCCCTCCTCAATAGCGAGCTCCCAAGCGCGGATAGTCCAGAAGATTTCAGACTTCTCTCCGCTGTTGAATCCATCAATATTCACAAACGCACCCCAAGCGCCGTGGAATAGGGCGCGGAGATCAGGCTCCGAAGCGAAGGTGCCAATGGCGGCTTCGACGGGCCCGTAAGATTGCAGTTCCTTAAAGCGGGCGTTTGTTGGGTCTCGAGTTAAGGCCCTAACCCTGTAGAGCCCGGATGAGACGAGGGCCTTTACCACGGGGATCCCTTGAGCACCGGTGCCGCCTATTACTGATATTAGGCGAGGGGTAGTCATCGCGATAGCTAAATAGAAAGATGCGCTAGAGGTTGGAAATAACTGAGTTAGGAAATTGGGGTCTGGTGACTTGAAGCTGTGATACTAGATCTGCTGTTCAAATTGCCTGCTTTCTTGTCCTCTAGTTCTTCTCCACTAGAGGAAAGCGTGCATTATATAGACAAAGCCATCTTAGCCCCCGGTAAACCCATCACGAAAGAGCGGGCTTATCAAGCAAGCTGATTCAGGTATTGTCGAATTCAAGTCTTAGGAGTGAATCATATCAGGCTATTATTAATCGGGTAGCCGCCTTTTTGGTCCATTTTTGGGGCCCAAGATCAGTAAACATGAAAGAATCGGCAAACCTAGGACTAAGGTTTAGGCGGTTGATCACTAATCATTTTTCTTGTTCAATACGTCGACATCGATTACGCCCATAGTCTTCACGCGCCCAATCTATTTTCCCAGTCGCTTTTTTTTAATTGCATGTCTATCTTTGTTTGATGCACCACGATGTAATATACTGTAATCAGACGCAATCCTGGCGTCGACTCCCTTTCTCCAACCTCCACCTAATTGGCATTTGCTACCCCAGCGTCTCACTTAATTCAATCCCCTTTGTAGAAGGCCATTAAATGCAACGATACAGTTGCGCTCAGTATTTAAAATCTCGCTGGTTTCGTTAAGAATTCGATGAACTCGTCATCCTAGGGGCTTGATAGTTATTCCTTTTGACTAGGAAATAGGTATGATCATTGCACATGCATACCAACCTAGGACCATTACCCTCTAGAACTATCTTTCATACTTTTAGAATAAAAAAAGGTGTTATGTAAATGGCAGGATTGATAGTTCAGTTATTTTCGGCTTTTTGCGCGACAACAAATTGGCATCAAGCCCCATGACAAGAATTAATCAAATCCAGGAGACCTGAAAATTTGGGGTAACCGTAATAGCTAAGAGAAGCACCAGAACCACAAGCGCCTCAAACTCTGGTCCGCATATATACAATACCATTTATCGTAGTGTGCTTTACCGTTAGTGATTCCCTTTCAATCTTTTCTAGGGTCTCTCCAGGACAGGCCAGTCAGTTAGCCGGTCGTTCTTTGTACCATAGTCATGGTAAATGGAACCTAAAAGACGCTCTACGGTCAATGAGGCAAAATATAGTTTCCAATTCCCAATTACTGTCCCCGTGATTTCACTCGGGAGACAACCGCCCGGAATCCCAATGTTTAGCGCCTTCACCCAAACAACCGAAGATCCCTCCCCGGACCACGGTATGAGTAATCAACTTTGTCAATCGCCTATCCTTTCTGTTTTAGGCATAGACGATGGTTACATCCGGGGTTTGAGACTGCAGCACAGCCCTACCATGACTGGCTAGAATAATAAACTGCGAAACAAATAAATTGCCTAGATATATTGATTATTCAGCACCTCGGTCTATTGTCTTATATACCCAACCTCCGCGAAATCCTTATCATGTTAGTCAGCCGGAAATACAGCATCATGTCTAGAATCTCATATGAGTCGACGTCAATGGCGGGAACAAAGTCGTGAAGGCTATGCATGACATTAATCTAATAGCTTCCTCAAATGATTATCAAGAACTGGTCGCTCAAAACGGAACAAACGATTCCATTATGACAGGCCTACCGCGACCAACCTTGTTGATGGAACGGCGATGATCACGCGGGCCGATGTGATCTCTTTAACTATATAAGGGGGGCATCTACCATGTGGATTATCATAGTTTAATCGTGCCCTTCAAAATAGTTCGCCGTATTACACTCTTTGGTGTCAAGAGTCACCATATTTAACAGAGTCGAATTATTGCACTTCTTCTCAAAATGGCTTCCTCACTTTCCCAAGAGCTTCTCCAAAGGAATGAGTAAGCTTTAACTTGCAATCAGTCTTCGACCTCACCTAAGCTAAACTAATATGCGGAGCTCCAGTGCTTATGTAGAGAAGGGCCACAAGCCAATTCCGCTCTTTACGGAGATTGGATTCACTCCGAAGAAGATGATCTGTGAGTATTAACAAAGTGTCATCTTGGTAATCAACTCTCTTGCCTGGGCGTCGAATAACTTATCTGATGTGTCTAGTCTCATGCATTGATGGGCGCGTTAAGCCTGAGGAGCTCCTTGGGATTACAGAAGCTGACGGTATGCTAATTATTAACGGACGACCCATAAACTCTTGGCCAGTGTTTGATGACATGAATGATAGAAGCCGTTATTGTACGAACCGCCTCAGGAACGCCGGCACGGAACTTGAGCGATATTGCGGCCATCGACAACCTGACTAAACTTACAGAACTCATTGTAATCAAGCATACCGGTATGTGGTTTAACCCTGCCCTCCTTTTAGGACGCGATACAGCGGACTACATATTATAAGAGATGGCATTGCTAACAAGCCCTAGATTGTGGTGCGGTCTATATGACCGACAAACAAATACGTGCGCATATTAGAACACACAATCCAGATATCGACGGCCAGGTGTTGGATAACGTCGTTGTGGGAACTACGCATGAGTAAGTCCTACTTAATTTCTTAAAATTTCCAGTTTTCTCGGGTTTTAAATAGAGTCGATTATATCTCTCCCAAGTATGAGAATCTAATTATTGGGTGGAAGTATTGTCGAAAGAACGCGGAAAGACGTTGAGCTCATCAGAAATTCCCCCATTATTCGAAAAGAGCTACGCGAGACGGCTTCCGGTCTCTTATTTGATATCACAACCGGGAAACTTACAAGGATCGTGTAAGTTTATGCGGGGTCGAATGAATGGGTCAGATGCGGAAAAGGATCGATGTGACAATGGAAGTGGATGTATTGTTGAGAAGGGCCCATGAGTATTATAGCGGCTTATGGACTAAGAACTTAATGATATGTTCGGAACTGGAGACAGCCCGATGTTAAGGCACTTGTTTTCGTCAGCCTGGTGAATAGCAAATGGATTTCGATAAATCTTATATCATTAACATAGATTACGCCTTTCCCTCGTGCCCTATTCAATTGTATTGTTTATGAGAATGGATGAGTGTCCTCAACTCTACATATATAGGCATATTCCATCTCTTTAGCTACCTCAATTACTGAACCATATAATCATGTGAAAATGTTTTATTCCCAAAATTAAGAATAAATATGCATTAAACTGTAACAAACTGTCCAGGAAATACTTAATTGGATTGTGTATATTCCGAAACGGCACCTTAGGGATCGTATCGTTCGTATAATACCATTAACAGTTAACCTAGCATATTTATTACTATCCAGATTCAAAGTCTTCCTAGACCTTCAACCCCGCTATATATCTCCCGAAATTTGCACAGTGTCGTATGAAAACGGTTAGCTTAAGGATCGTGCTGATTACAAGATCTATCTATCATTATGCCCCGTTGATTTGGCTTTGGTTATAAAGCTATGACCGCCAGGATACGTCAAAGGTTATGATTCTAGTTTTTCAGAGACTAACGACAAGCTTTGTGCCACTAACCTTCATGACTCTGTCTGAATTCCCTTCAATGGCTTGTAGCCTCTTACCTACCACTTCAACTTTCACGGGTAGCTTATACTTGCCCTCGTTTAGCAACTTGGCAAGGCATTTCATTGCACTCGGGTCATAATTGATCACATCTTGACCGCCAACCACTAAATTAAGAGTAAGTAATGGCTACTCACAGGATATTAGGTGCGTTAAGGTGGAGGTGCAACCAGATCAATCCAGGGCCAGCCGCTGTATCCAATCTCGTGAGGTGACTTACTAGTTGCTTGGATGCCTGCGGGTAACTGGATATCCGGACGTGTGATAACCAAGGAATACAGCTTCGGACCATCTTCTCTGAGTGCTTCATAAACGGCGGGAGCCTCAATAGCGGCTCCAACCGCATCAAGGATCGCGTCTACTCCAGCACCTTTAGGACTAGAGGCTCTTAAAGCGGCGACATCATGTTGAGCGGCTCGTCCGAGGCATTCCGTCGCGCCTAAATATTTAAGATAGGTATGATGAGCGGCTGAGCTTGCCGTAATTATCGTGGCAGAAGGAAGCGCTCTACGTAGAAGCTGAACAGCAGCTGAACCCACACTAGAGCTGCCGCCAAGAACGAGGACCGATTGAAGCGACACCGCAGTACCGTCCGTCTTAGAGAGGCCAGGGAGGGCAACTTTCAAACCAACAGCTACCGAAGCTGCTGCAGTAAGATAGCCAATGGGGAGGGAAGTTACCTCTTCGAAACTGAGACCCGCAGGTTTCTTGGCAATGGCAGCCTCTCGGGCGGTGTAAATTTCTTGAAAGGCACCGCTGAACTGACTCCTGTTGACCCAGCATATGACTTCGTCCCCAGGTTTGAAGGATGTGACGCCAACCCCGACCGACTCTACAATCCCAGCTCCCTCGATACCTAACACGGCAGGCCAGGCATTGACGGTGGCACCGAATCTAAGATTCTTCCAGTCGATGGGGTTCAGCGACACAGCTCGAGGTCGAATACAGACTTCATTAGCCCCAGGCTTCGGAATGGGCACCGTAACCTGAAGCAAATATCCGCCTTTCTCTGACGCTTGGAGCTGCTGAATAGACATAATTGTAGATAATTTCCGTTGTGTTGAGTAAGTTATCTGTGTAGGGACCATCAGCGATATAATACGATCAGATAAGGATAGAGCTGAGAGTATGCACCGTGAGTCTAGTTCTCATATTGCGCGAATTGAGATGATACGACCGTACCCTTTGCAACAGTGTGCATCTAGCGTTCAATCGCATTTTAATATCGGGAAGCCTAACGGGCTGAGACACCGACAGGAGTTCGAAATCTATTTCTTTCTTTCTTTTAACCGTCTCCGCCTGTGATATATTATCGATCCCGATCTACCTGCCCAAATACAGATCAAATGCGGCGGCGTCGCGTAGACTCGGCGGCCATTTTCGGGTATCAATGTACCATTCCTACGCCGGGGACAGTCCGGGCAATGCCCGGGAGATGCCCGAAACCTCCAAGCCAATTGGGTTTCACGAAACCTAACCCAATTGGTAATTGACCCCAGTAAGCAACTTGACGTTGCAACATTTTACGAGTTCAACCGCGTTTTCTGTCACCGTTTTTTTACCGAATTATAACCCATGCTTTACACTAATTCCCCGGCCGTGACGTTTATGAAGTACAAAAGAGACCGACAGACAAGGACGCGTAAGGTTTGTAAGACTTTTGTACTAGATAACCGTAAATTAAAAAGAGTTTCGGTAATAATGCCTGCCCGCAAAGAGCCACATCCGAGTAACCACGATCAGAATACAGTCACTGCCCCCAACTATAATCTTAAAAGGCGTTCACGGGAGCACTATAAATTAGCAGCCGACAACGTTAAGAGGGTGCTTCTAAAGTGGATCTATTGAAATAGAAGGTATATGAGTGGCTTGATTACTTGACTGACTAGACTATGAGTAGGTGGGAGAACCTCAATACCATATACACACGAACAGTGTCACGTGACTATTGTACATGCTGCATGACCTTGACCAATGCTTTCAGCAGGATCGACGGCTAAGTTGGTAATAGAGATGTTGTTTATTATTGACTACCAGCCCCTAAAAAAAGAATAGGAAGTTCCAGGGTGCCATTACGGTTCCGTAACCATTTATGTAAATTCGAACGATCAGGTGCTCAACTTGACTACGTGTCTACATTTGGTGGTGTTGTGGTATGTTATTGCATGTCACACCTTCTGGAATGGAGCAAAGAAGGTGTTGTGTACATAAGCATACGTATCAGTTGGTGATGGATTAGACTCTTCGCGTAACAACGAATGTTTATCACTACCCTATACTCAGGTCACGACACCGCAGAGGGATTCCGTGATACATATATCCGCATCTAGGTGTATAACGACTTCGGGTGAATACGAAAAGAGCCCAATGACTACCGGTCGCTTCTTCCGTGATACACTAGACAGCGTTCTAGGGGACTCTATTAATTCACCCATCGTTAATACTATTATTGCGCTCGCTATTCGGTTGATGGCGGTTCTAGGCTTAAAGAGCAATGTTGTATCAAGGCGTAAAGATTAGACTAATCCATCAAGAGTGGGAGGTGATTTGCCCGGTAAGTTACGTAGAAAGTATATAATCACACGCTCACATTACCCCACACGCCTATCTCCTCGAACAACGGGTATTGCGGGCACGTCGGAGTTAGGAATCAATCATCTAGTTTTAAACCAAGCTTTGGCCATTTTCGCCGACTACGCCAGCCTTAAGATTACCTTAGAAGCGTTCAGCGGCGATTAAGTATAAAGAGCTGTGAACATAGTGGAACGGAGTGGGATGCATATAAGCGAATGTTAGAATATCCCGCCATATTCAATATTTCTCAGTAAGTTAGAGGGAACATAACGGTCAAATTTAGCCCTCTTAACTATGGGAACGAGTTGACGAGACCCGTTTATATATATGGGGAGTAGTCGGCAGCTACGCCGCAGTACACACTAACGGACACCTGGGGCACCCCAACTGATGCTGACCTGGACGGGGTTAGCCATCCTGGCTTTCGCTCACGGGAGCAATAAGCTAACAGTTATAAAATTAGGAGCGATTGCTTTTACCAAATATTAGCATGTATGTTAGAACTCGAGAAAAGCTACATTCAGGAATTAGTGTTAAAACTCTGCTAAAATCCCTAGCGATGCATAGGATCGGCAGACCGTCATCGGAAGAGATATGGCTCATTAATTACGACAGAATCGGAATCGTCGCATAGCAAGTTCGACAGTACGCTACCGTCGATATCCTTGTTGCTTCTAGATTTAAGAGAGTTATTATAGCTCTACAGTCTGTCCACATTTGATGTGACTCCATTTCTATTATTTGTCACAGTATTTATCTATGTGGCAGAGAGAGGAACCGGAGTCGGGCTCTTGGGGTCTTCCGTTTGATGGCGTCCATTACAAGGATTTTGTCCGAATAAATCGGCCGAATTGACAGTGAGCTCGGCGAAAAGTGTTATCGAGGTCCGACCCGAGCTACTCTATGAAGCTATATCGGAAAAGGTGGTCTTATGGGCACCAAGAAAGGAGCATTATTGGCGGGTGATGTGGGTCGTTGATTGCAACATTTAGTTTAGCAATTGTAATATCGGCTTGTTCGGAAATTCAAGGACCCGATCGGAAGATCTTACCTAATTCCATCTAAATGATTCAATTAGATCTTCCCACTATTACACACCGCGAATTCAAATTTCATCCTAGTCGCGATATGAGAAACTAGAGCCTTGCCCATAGACAACAGAAGACTGGAGGCAGATATACCCTATATGTGAGACATATCGCCTAGAGCCATTTAGATAAGCAGCTTGCAATGCATTATGGTACACAACCAATCAAACGTCATATGGGGTCTAGATCAGTAGCGCTAATGCTGGCAATGCAGCTGCCTACATTATTCAGCTATAATCTGCTTAGTATTATATTCTTAATGGTCTACAGTAAAACCGATAGCCGGAAACCGATGGCGGATATCGGGGTAAGACCGTCTTCATGATTTTACCCACAATGCTGCATCACATCGAGGGCAATAAGGAGGGTAGGTGGACGGAAGTGGGCTGGAGTAGTTGGTATATATAGGGTCACCCGAGTCGACGAGTCAAGCATAATCGAGAACCCATAACGCCACTCAACCAGTCTCTCCCACTCACAAAGTGATTGCCTCAAGTCATATAATTCCTTGTCAACCACATTTCCAACATACTTCTAAAGGAACTAGGTTCATCTATACAACATGACTGTTGATATAGTCCCTCAAAAGCGCCGCTACTGGCTGCTCACTATGCCTCGCACCGCTTCTAACATGCTTGTTCGTATTTTGAATCTAGATGAACAAGGGGTGCGACCAGCCTTCCATGGCGGGTATTTCTTTTTCCCAAGCATGCTAACGCGGTTGAACCTGTATAACAAGGAAACGCATTGGGCTCCCGAAGACCACGTCGCCGTCGAAGGGGGCGTGAAGAAGTCCTTCGATGCGCTACAAGACTACCTCGAGGCAGCTGAAGAGACTGGGGAGAAGATATTCGTCAAAGAACATATATCCTTTTTAAATGACGCACACTACGAACATGATCACATGTACCAAACTGCTGATGGGGAGAATGGCTGCAAGCCTAAGCCAGCGATAGCGCGCGGATTCCCTGATTCGACTCGATCTTCGCTTAATCGAACTTCTTTGCCCGACGAGTTCCTCAAGACCTGGTACCCTACCTTCCTCATCCGTCATCCAGCAATGATGTTGCCGTCACTATATCGCACCGCCCAAAGTGATATAGAACTGTACGGTAGCCGACGCGCCAAGAAGGAGCCATTTGAGATTGAGGCAACGATGAAGTTCGTCCGATTCCTATTTGACTTCTATCTCGGTTATTTTGGAAAAGACAGCCAGTGGCCATTGGTGCTCGACGCCGATGATATTATGAAGTATCCTGAGCTCGTAATGAAGTACGCGAAGCTCGTAGAGCTTGACCCTGACAAGCTTCGGTTCTCCTGGGAGAAGGCAAGCGAAGAAAAGATAGAAAAGATGAACTCTGCTGCGAAGGTAATGTTGGGCTCAATCAACGCTAGCACTGGAGTGGACAAGGGAAAGCTCGCAGGCAAAATCGACATTGACACGGAGGCTGAAAAATGGAGGACCGAGTTCGGAGAAGAGGGTGGCAGGAAACTTGAAAGATGGGTTCGAGATGCCATGCCTGACTATGAGTATCTCCGCTCACGGAGGTTGACAATGGAGTAATATCGTCCCTCAGGGGGAACCAGGGACTGACAAATACTATAAATGAATTTCACTCATGTGCAACTATACCCGACCCATTTAATCAGTCACAAATGGTCAAGCAGGATATAGCAAACGAAAGGTTGTGTTAATCAGTCTTTGGTTTCGATTCCTCTCTTCTACATGACCAACCTCGGCTCATTACTATCAATTCTTGGTGTCAATTCAATCTCGAAAAGACCCTTACCCCTAAAGTGGGGGTGCTACCCGGCACTAACCGAAGTTGTGGTGGTCTGTCCATAGAGATCCGGCATTACTATCAGTCAGCATACATGCTGCAGCAATTCAAGTCGACCATATACCCCTGTTCTGCCGTTTCGAAACCAGTAAGCGTCCGATACTGTATGCGGGATGCCCTGCGTTTGGCTCTAATAGGCCGGGTCCCTACCGCCTTTGGTAGAGCGGTTAGTGGCTGATGGATAGGTATCGAGTAATTTAGATGGTGCCGAGAGATCTTGACTTTTCAATAGAGGTTTAAAGGCTAGCAAATTCCCTTGTTTTTACAATTTCGGAGGTACAACGAAGTAAAATAAAAACGAAGGGTTATTGTGTCGCATTTTTTGTCCGCTAGATCATTACCTCCTCTTTAGGTTAGCGTCGATCCGACCCATACGCCTCGTCCATAGAATGTGGCCCGCGCGGCAAACTAGTATAGCCACTGGTATGGCCACCAGACTGACCTGCGCGCTATAGTCTGCGGTCCTTAAAAACAAGGGTTTTTGCCCGCGTTTTTAACAAAGGAAAGCATAACTAAAGTAAAACAAAAGTTGTTATAGTATTTATAATTGTTACTTCTATTAACTTGCTAGTTTTTAAAAGAAAGTTCCCTTATAACAACTAGGTTAAGGCTTTTTAAGTTGCTATTGTTTACAGCTTAACCTTTGTAGCGCGTGACTATGTATATTTAAGCTTTCTTCAGTGGGCTTTTTTGAACGTTTTGAACGTTTTGAACGTATCGACTTATAGAAGCTGTGTTGGCTAATGTAAATGCGAGCTGCTTGTAGCTGATAGTTAGCTCTATTTATTTTTGCCGCCTTGACACAGATAGGAATGTATTACACTGCCACTTGTAGCGCCTGGAAATTAAATGATGGCTAATACCCTTTTAAGAGTAGAATGCGCTGAGAAGGATCGCGTCGGCAGTCGCGGCAGGACATAACATGCCTCCAAATTCATTCTCCTATCGACATTATTAGCAACCGTTCTAGCTGCTAGTTAAGCATTTCTACCCAGCTTTGGTACCGGTTCTCCTACAGAGTAAAGAGTAAAGAGTAAAGGGTTCGTATAGTTAGAGGGATGGCCCGAATACATGGGTGTAATCGTACCAGGATAGTGGTATTGACTACAAAGCTATTTCCTAATATAAATTTATAGTAAAGGCTTGAATAGCTTTTGGTGTATTGCTTTTAAATGCCCCCGCTCTGGCAAGAGAGCTATGTGGTCAACCGACTACCGAAGCAAATAAATCACAGTAGTATTGATAAGAAAGCTGAGACAATGAATCCAAACCCGAATCACCCCTGTTTGTATTCTATATTTTTTCGAATACTTTTTGTATCTCCTTCTCAACATCCCAACCGAAGAGAATTTCATCCGTTCTATGGCCATCACCATACGTAAGGTCACCTACGTTGATTAGCCAAGTAGCCTTAGATTAAGACATATAGATAATAATTCAAACTCACGTATCCAAGCAAGCTTTGGCATCATCTAAATGCAAAAGAAGATCAAATTTTGAACCCATTTGTTCCGTGTAACGGCCTTTGATTGTGCTTGAACATTGAGAAGCTTCATCTTCGCAACGCGTGGCTGTCGACATTCGTACAGACCTTTCACAGCCATTTCGATAGCATCCTTCTCTGAAATTCCTTCCTCCTGCAGCACACGACCAAGAATAATCGCAAGTGTTTCGGAATCTTCAAAAGCCTAGCTCGTTCCCTGGCCAATGTCAGGGGTCATGGCGTGGGCTGCATCGCCGACTAGCACGATACCACTGTCACCCCATGTAGGGAGCTCGGGGACGGTCCAGATGGGGTAGATAAAAGGGGCCGTGGCACTCTTGATCATTTTTTGGACGTTGTGTTCGGCCCAACTCCCATACATGTCCTGAAGCATTGTTGATACAAACTCTGGTGGTACCTGTTTTTGGGCCGGTGGTTCTTTGGTTTCGTATAAAGACCACCATGTCAGAGAATCGTCTTGTGTAGGACGATAGGAACTGTAACCAAAGGACGCGGTATCTCCCACGACAATGACCACTGACTTTGTTTCCGTTACTTCTTTAGGAGTGGGCATTGGCATGAAACCCTAGATACCGCAGCGCTGACTAGATAAGAATCAGCGTCAATGTTTATTATGATGAGAAGTCTCGGTTCAACTAATAAACAAAAGCGTGCTGTGGCCATGCAGCAGAAACATTCCGAGACAAGCAAAAGAGGGTTTGAGGTGAAATCGAACTTATGAAAATTGAGCAGAACTTTCAACACCTTGATCACTGAAAAACTGCTCTCGCACAGTACTATGTACCCCATCCGCCCCGATAACCAGATCAAACTCCATCGATTCACCATCTGCAAACGAGATTGCCAGCCTCGGATTGCCTGAATATCCTTTCTTCATAACGTTCACTACCTTTCTAATCACGACCTTGTCATTAGGGATTGCGTCTCTTAGTGTCCGCCAGACGGTTTGCCTAGCCATTATCATGGTAATGTCGTCCTTTTGCTGGCTCCTAGACACAATAGCCAAGTCCCAACCAGTTGAACTCCTTAGTTTAAACGTCTCGTAGGCGTAGCCGCGCTCAATGATGGCCTTGTGAATCACAGGGTCGATATTATGTAGGGCGCGCATCCCATTCGCGGAGATGCCGATAGCACCACCCTGAGGGGCGACTACCTGCACGCTGTCGAGGTTTCCATCAAGTGAATCTTGGTCTAGCTGTGGCGCGTGTGATTCGTATATGATAATCTCATGGTCGCCAGGGAGGAATTTGCGGAGTGCTAGATAGGTTGACATGCCTGCTAGGCTGCATCCTACAATGGCTATTTTCATAGTGAACAGGGCACTGATGGAGGAAAATGAGGTGACTTAAAATGGGTAGTTCCTATTAAGAGATCGAACGAGTGTTTATATCTGATTCGTCTTGGACACGGAGTCCGTGGAAGAGTCTGGAGCTGGAGTGGCGAGATGTTGGGAGGCTGATGAATATAGTAGCGCTTTGGCAAGCCTACCTTCTATATAATTGTTGGATTCACCACCACGCAGGGTTGAGATATTGGCGTACAGGGCACCTGACTTACGATAAGGACACGCCTCAGGAAAATCCCTGCACACTCGACAGGGTACATATAGTAGAATGAAATACGCATGGGTGTACCAATTACTGAACTGGCTTGTGTTAGACAAAGTTTTGATACATTGTCTTTACTTAAATGTACTCTTGCGGAGAAGTGGAGATTGATTGATTAGAAGGAATTTGTTACGATCGTGTGGAATGCTTTACAACATTGTATTAATGCTATAAATTAAGATTTTAAGCTAAAAAAAAAGGAAAAAAAAAAAAAACAGCAAAGCTTGCAATCTTTTAAAATTAAATATAATACATTTATTATTTTGTAAGTTATAGCTTATGCGTTTTTTATTAATATAATAATTTAATAATAGTTTAACGCATCTCCCACTTGACTTGGCCACCCAATTGAATGGGCCACCCCAAAATACATACAAAAAACGTCCGTGCGCTTTTAAATAAATCAACCAATTTTGATCGTACGGACTAATAATTAGTATTTTTGAAATCCTTATTAAAT